>APFE031323859.1:0-74488 GCA_000404065.3 Pinus taeda | reverse complement strand
AAAATTGCCTTCCATTTTTCCTATATACCATGGAGATTCGCCCATTTATTATACATGTAAATTTAGGGGGGGTTCTTAAAATTTTCCCTGCCAAAGGGATTTAACAGGTGTTTCACTTAATGAACCTCTAGCATATCACGTGCATTCATGGCATACTAAACAATACAATTAACTTGAATACATATTGGAAAGTACCTCTAAAAGTTAAATTATTTAACCCCCTACCAATATGAACCCAATACACCTTCTCAATTTTAAAAGCCCTACTTTCACTAGATATTGTAGATCACCATTTTTTCATTAACATTTTTTATACCAATTTATAATTTTTCATTAACTTTGATCTCCCTTTTTTATAATTGTCAGTATAAAAACACTTTACCCCCTATTATATTCTCAAAATATTATGTCATTTTTTTGTCAATAAATGGCCTACAATATGAATGTATGTGGCGCAATATTGTTCCCCCAATAAATCCCCGTGAGAAATTTGTAGCACACAAGAGAGAGGCCCACATGTGTAGAATGAAGAGATATTTATACAAACTCAAGCAGGCTTGTAGGGCATGATACAAGTGCATAGATAGATACTTGCAAAGCATGGGCTTCATGACAAGTGTGAGGGATGTGAACCTCTACTATTTCGTGGTTGGGGGTGATCTTCTCATTCTTGTCCTATATGTGGATGAATTTTTCCTCAGAGGTTCATTGGGGCTCATTGAGTAGTGCAAGAGGGATCTTCCAAAAAAGTTTGAGATTAATTCTTTGGGCTTCATGCACTATTTTCTAGGCATGGAGGCATGGTAGAAAAATGGAAAGATTTTCCTTGGGCAAGGGAAATAATGCATCGATATCTTGAGGAGATTTTGGATGGAGGATTACAGAACCATGTCTACTCCCATGATCACTAATTCGAGGAAGATATATGCATCAAAGGAGGAGGATGTGGACCCCAAGGCGAGATATATCCTATGCAGTAAACTCTCTCAACCCAAGGCTAGATATATCCTATGCAGTAAACTCTCTCAATCATTTCACAATGCAATTGAAGAGAGTGTATTGGAAAATGAAAAAATATCTTTTGAGGTATTTGTGTGGAAAATTCAAGTATGGGATTAAATATGATTCAGGTGATAGTGTAAGGTTGGTGGGCTATACTTATGTAGACTGGGAAATTAACATGGTGGATCAAAACATCACTTCAGGATGTTGCTTCAGCTTGGGATAAGGTGTTGTTTCTTGGTGTATTCTGAAGCAGAAGTATTTGGTAATGAGTTCAATCGAGGTAGAGTACATAGCAGTGACCATGTCTACATGTGAGGCCATATGGCTTTGGAAGCTGCTAGTGGCCTTGTTTGATTAGAGGGATTGATGCAATGCAACAATCATAGTTGAATTAGGGTTTTAGAGAATCTGATGTTTCAAAACAAGTCAAAACATATAGACATCAGGTACCATTTCATTAGGGATTGTGTGTAGCATAGGATTTCCCAACTACAACATATACCTATACATGAGTAAGTAGTAGATATTATAATGAATTCTTTGGGGAAGGTGAGCTTCATCTTCTTTAGAGACAATTTGCATGTTATGTAGAACACCTTCCTTGCTAAGAGGGATTGTTAGTTAGTGTAGCTCGAATAGGTGTTATAGTCTTAGATGGTGTCTATGAGGCTAGGGAACACATTTTCTCCAATATCCGGAATTGAAAAGTCCTTGATTAGATTTGATTAAGTAGTTTATTAATTTTACTAAGTCTAACTTTGGGAAATAAGCTTAATTAATCAATATTAATTGGGGTAAATCAATTCTTATCTAGAAACTTCCAGAAAATTCATTTGATGGTGTCAAGAAGATATTAACCATCGATTGATATTATATCGTGGTAGTTGATTCATCAATGAGAAATTATAAAAGGAAATCAATGGGCACTTGGAGAAAACTTTGAGACACAGAGTTGTAGTGGTATAAAGGGCACAAAAGTAGCATAGGGGAATCAACATCAAGGGTTTTAGTAGAGATTCCCAGAGAGATTATTCACACTAATTTCTAGGGAGAGTTGGAGATACAATTTTCTATAGAGAGGTTGATTTTCCAATGGTGCAAGTGGATCTGGAAAGGGGTACAAATTTCTCTAACAAGTAGTGTGATTTTTTTAGTGATTTTGTAGTATGAGAGAAAAATTAAATTTCTAAAAATACTAATTTGAATTGGAGGATCGATTTGTAAAGGAGGTTGAATTTCTAGTGGGAAGCCAATTTCTTTCTCAAAAATGTGATTTTTCTAGTGAGAGGTTCATGTGTGAGCTAGTTTGAGTAGCCAAAGGCACGTTTAATTGCTCAAGGGAGGCCGAGTTGATTCTTGAAGGTCATATCGACTTGTAGAAATGAAGAAAAAAATTTACCAAAGGTTTTCCATCTCATGCCAACTATTTGTAATATTTTTACAAGGGAATCCTAATAATAAACCCTTCATCTATAGATTGTTTTCCCTTTGGGGTTTTCCATGGGCATTTGTCCAAAAATACTGGTGTTCCATATTTGTGTGTGTGTGTGTGTGTATTTCTCTCAGTTCCTGTGGTTATTCATTTTAGTGAAGTTACATTTGTGTTTCATTCAGTTTTTCTCACAAGTAATTGTAGTTGACAAATAATATGAAAAGATAGGAGAATTAAGCAAAGTCTTTTGGCAGAAGTCACATAAGAGAAATTTTTGGCCGACGGATTTTGTACCAACTTTGCTTAACCAAAAATTTCTCTTATGTGATTTCCACCGAAAGACTTTGCTTAAACAAAAAATTCTCTTATGTGATTTCTACCAAAAAACTTTGCTTAACCAAAAATTTATCTTCTGTGATTTCTACCGAAAGATTTTTCTTAACCAAAAATTTCTCTTATCTGATTTCCAAAAGACTTTGCTTAACCAAAAAAATTTCTTATGTGATTTCGACTGAAAGACTTTGCTTAACCAAGACATTCTCTTATGTGATTTCTACTGAAATATTTTGCTTAACCAAAAATTTCTCTTATGTGATTTCTACTGAAAGACTTTTCTTAATCAAAATTTTCTCTTATGTGATTTCTACCGAAAGACTTTGTTTAACCAAAAATTTCTCTTATGTGATTTCTACCGAAAGACTTTGCTTAACCAAAAATTTCTCTTATGTGATTCCTACCGAAAGACTTTACTTAACCAAGAATTTTTCTTATGTGATTTCTATAGAAAGACTTTGTTTGATTCATTATGGATCACAAAAGTCTGAATACAAAATATAGGAGAATAATAATCATTAATTGCAACAGTGTAAAAATTTCACACATGATGTGTATTAGGAAAACACACCATAAAACAAATTTTACTTAATGAAGTTATATAACCTTAAGATGAATGAGGTTATTTCAGTTGTAAATAATTTAAATGAATTTAATATAATTACCAATTAGTTTTTCTACATAAAAAATGTTTTGGATAATGAAATTACATGCTTCCTACTCATGTGTTCCATGCCACATAGTTGTGATAATTTGATAGTAGCTATGATCACTTCAACATCTATAAAGTCCTTGAATTTTGATGCAATTAGGATTAAATTAATGAAGGAGTTTCAACGTAAATTAATTGTGGAAATTGGGGAGGTGAAACTCTAGCCATAGCTAATTATGGAAGGAAAATTGAACATAATTAACATAGGTGTTCAAGATTAGGAGGTATATGTAAAAAAAATTAGGAAACCTTACTTGCTTTCACTATGGAAAACTAGGGCACATGATAAGAGAATGTCAGGTCTATAAGAAAGAGTAGGAGGTGAAAAACCAACCAACAAAAATAAAAAATCAAGCTACACAAATAAAAGTGATATTGTTATTATAGTTTTTGAAAGTGATGTTTTATTTACCTTTGAAGTAGGGAAGGCATGTTTATATAATTCTATTGAATAACAATGATTGGATACTTGACTCTCAGACATCTCACCATATATATAAGAGGGTAATTAAAGAAATAGTAGATGTGGATGTTGTTGCAAAAGAAGAAAATTGAGTTGATTTTTGACTTGCACACTTGGTTCACATGAGAAAATAAGGCCTAAAAATCATTGTTGGAAAATATATGTTTCCAGGCTTGAAATCCGATTAGCTGGACCTTTTTTAGCGTTGTATATATGTAGGCAACAAAGATTTCATTTATGAGAGGTGGATGTGAAAGGAAAGCAAATCTATTAATTAGTACAATTTGATGTGTTTGGTCCAGTCAATGTTAAGTCTTTAGGATGAGCCTCTTACATTTTCAAATTCATAAATGACGCATCTAGGAAGGTTTGTGCCTATCACGTGAAAATTAAAGGTGATGTGTTTGAGATATTTAAAAAATGTATTGTTTCTATTGAAAGAGAGCCTAACAAATTTCTCAAGTGTTTGAGGATATATAATGGTGGAGAGTTTTGATCCAATGCATTCAAATACTATTGTAATAGGTTTGTCATAAAACATCAAAATATTTTCCACGGTACTCCCTCACTAAATGGTAGTAGAAAAATGATGAATCACACTATCATGGAGAATGTGAGGAGGATGTTGTCAAATTCTAGAGTTGAAAACATTTTTGGGTAGAAACACTAAGGACATGTTGTTACCCCATGAATCAACCACTTATTATATGCCTAAATGGTGGCATTCCTAAAAAAATGGACTAGTAAGAAAGTAAACTAATCTCACTTGCATTTTTTTTTATGTGAAGCAATTATCTATATTCCCAAAGAGCATAGAGTGAAGTTTGATGAGAAATTGGTTAAATGTATTTTTTGGGATTTATGGATGGTGAGTTTGGTTTTGTCTATCACATCTAGTAAATCCATTTTTTTTGGAAGGATGTCGTATTACTGACTTACAAATGTTTAAAATGTCTACTATGGAGTACTATTTAGTTTAGTTATTAAAATTTAGCATGAAAGAGATGTGTAATTCCTCCAATAGTTAATTTAGAATTGATATATGATATTCAAAATAAAAATAGTAGCAAAAAAATTTATTTCAATTTACAAAACAAATAATATAATTTATATAAAAATTAATATATATATATATATATATATATATATATATGAAGATGTATAATCTCTTTACTATTTAAAATTAAAATTAGTTCAATATAAACTTTAAATAAATAATATTTTAGTATCAACTGTATGTGTGTGGAGAGAGATTGATTTTTTTAAATAATTTTTTTTTTATGATAAGTAATATATTTGCATGTCCTTTAAGCATTCAAATATATCTATGTGGAGATCATATATATCTATGTATGCATGGAGATAGATATAAATCTATATGGTATATTAACATAACTTTTAGTTAGAGAATTAAAGTGATGAATTAACATGTTTTGAAAAGATAAATTTAAATGAGAGTGTTTATTTTGGAATAGGCTTCCTCAATTTTAATTTAATTATAAATAATAATTAGGTGGATGCTAGGGATTTAACCTCTAGAATATTCTAAAATATTCTTAGTAGTATACATGTTCTTAGTAGTATACACGAATAGGTTGAGATTTTTCTTCAAATTAGTTATGTAATTTTTCTTTTTTAATTAAATTCACTAATTAAAAATATGTCACACAAACAAATGTCATATAAAATGAGTTGTGGTTTTTTTGACTATATGGTATTGATAAGCCATGCTATTAATTATTAATATTGTGACAAAGCTTATTTATAGATTAAAAACCTCTATAATAAAATAAAGTGTATTTTCATATTAAAATATTGTTACATACTTTTATATATATATATATATATATATAGATAGATAGATAGATAGATAGATAGATATAATAACACTCATAATTATAGGTGTGTTTGGTCTCTTGGTTGTGCTCTACTTTTTTCCAATTAATGATGGGTATGGCTGTGTTGCGGTTGGGATGATTGTGTGGTGCTGATGTGATGTGAGAGGTTAATGAGGTTGGGAATTTTCTTTTGAGGTTTGGTTACATGGTGGTGATCATGCACGGTTGTGTTGTGGTCACATTAGTTGGTTGGTTACTCTCTTTCTGCTTACTTCTTTTTTCCATGTTCTAACTTAAAATGACTAAGTTAAAATTATTGAATATTTTCCATTTATCTTAATTTTCCATCGCCTCCTTATGGGACAAGTCTCCTTAAAATTTGTTTTACGCCAACAAAATCAATTTTCTAATTTTACTACATCCATTTTCAAAAATAGAAATCCATTCTCTATTTTCTAGATTCATTGCTCTTATTCCAAATAAAAAAATTTAATCGATCTCAATTTTCTTCTTTGTATTTAAATAGAATTAAAAATAAAAATTCAATTGTATTTATAAAATATGACTAAATAATTTGAAATTTAATATGGTTATAGAGTACACTTTAACTTTTGTTTTCCAATTGAAGTGATTGTTCTTATTTCATTTAAGGTAGTCATGGGATCTACTTATTTTCCTGTGCTTTACCCTTATTGTTACTATTCTTTTGTGTGTGGTGGGCGCCCAATTAATGTCATGTTATATATAAAACCAAAATTTATATGTGATGTTAAGAAATTTTTCATAATTGTGTAATGTTAATCTATTTAACTTTAAGGAATAGGAGAAGGTCTAATTCTACCATTGATTTTTAAATCTTTGAATCTCAATTTACACACTTCATTAACACACAAGTTTGTGTTTTTATTGAGATCACAAAGAACATGAAAATATGCTATTGAAGAGAACCTTCCATTGCTTTCCTAATTTATTGCATATGACTTTCTAATATCTTTCCCCTTGGAAAGGAACTATTCACCAAATGTTGATTAAGAATGAGGGAGACTCCAAGAACAACAATGAGAGATGTTAAATGTTTTTAGTTAGCTATTAAATACCCCGGTAGAGGCCATAAGCTTCATCTTTAGTTGTTTGTCATGCATTTCCCTTCCCCTTAAATACTTTGCAACTTAGAGCAATCTAAAGCATAGTATGATGTAATTATTTTGATTTTTATCAATTTTAATTAGTCATTAAGTGGATATGCATGCTTATTATGGAATAGCGCTTCTAGAATTTTAATTTAATTATTAACAAATATTAAGTGGATGGTAGTGATTTTACCTCCACTAAATGTTCTAGAATATTCATCCGAGTATACACAAATCAAAAGTTTAGATTTATCTCCAAAGTAGAGAAATGTCATTTTTTGTCTTTCAAATCAATTGAAGTTTGGAATAGAGCTTCCAAAATTTTAATTTATTTATTAATAATCATTAAGTAAATGATAGGGATTTCTAGAATATTTATACACAAATCAAAATTTTATATTTTTTCTATATAATACTACCTTTCTGGAATTTTAATTTAATTATTAACAAATATTAAGTGGATGGTAGTGATTTTACCTCCACTAAATATTCTAGAATATTCATAGGAGTATACACAAATCAAAAGTTTAGATTTATCTCCAAAGTAGAGAAATGCCATTTTTTGTCTTTCAAATCAATTGAAGTTTGGAATAGAGCTTCCATAATTTTAATTTATTTATTAATAATAATTAAATAAATGATAGAGATTTCTAGACTAGGAACGTTACTGATCGCACTGGTGGGCCCAGACTGGGAACACAGTGGCGTACTGTAACACCCAGAAAATCCCAACCGGAAGTCTTTTCTACGAGAGTCTATCCTGCCTTTTTGCAGATCTGGTACAACACACGGTCCCCTCCTTGTACGGGTACGAGACATCCTGTGATGCAGACAACGGGGGCACTGCCTACGGGCAATCACAGTGCGATCGAAGCTTGTCTCAGTCTGATTGCACCAATTGCCTTGATAACGCCTGGAGAAACGCCTTGAAAGTTTGCAATGATGCCATCGGTGCTCAGTTTGTATGCGTTAACCAGTGCGACGTTCACTACGAGCAGTACAGCTTTTAGTATCAACCCTAATACCCTAAGGAATCTCTCATCTCTACAGGGATATTGCTGGGGTGCTTGATATTGTTCTGGTATCATGGTATCTACCTCCTCTTTCATGAATATTCTATATTGTTATAATTCCGAAGTTGTGTGTTTACTGTAGTTTCCCCATGTAAGATTGAGATAGAGTTGAATAAGAGTCATTAGCATCAAATTGTTATGGATATTTTTCATAGAATTTGGATTTAATAACATATTATTTTCTTGTTTTTAAGGTTTGTTTTGAAGTTGTTTTTAGTGTGATTTTTTTGTAAGTTTCTACACTGGTTTTTTTGGTCAAATTTCTCTAAAATTTTGCAGAAATTTATTAAAATCACAAGCTTGATGGGTAATCCTGTGCAATCAAAGTGCACTAGGGGTTTTCAAGAGTGCTGAATCCATATATGGAGTGAAAAAACTAGTTTAAATAAGACAAATCAAGATTTCACCATCTTTGTTTTTTGGGTTATGTTTAAGGTATTTTTTTATAATAAATAAATTAATGATAATTTTTTATTTTTTTTTTAACTTTTGTTATGTTCAAAGTAGTAATATTTTCTTCATAAAGAAGCAAATTTATGGAGAGGTTCATTCTACAATCAGTATGATGGGCATGTGTAAATATGTCAATCCTAGGGGCATGTGTAAGTATGTCTATGTGCCCCTTTAAAATAAAAATCAAAAATCAAAATTATGTTCTAAATAGAAAAAATAGGCTCAATCTATAGCTTAGTATGATGTATAACTATGTTCATTAGTCATGAAAGTTGAAATTTTGCTCATGTGGGCCCTAGGGGCATGTGTAAGTATGTCTCTGTGCCCCTTTAAAATAAAAATAAAAAATCACAATTATGTTCTAAATAGAAAAAATAGGGTCAACCTATAGCTTAGTATGATGTATAACTATGTTCATTAGTCATGAAAGTTGAAATTTTGCTCATGTCCGACCAAATATTTTTTTTTTTGAAATTAAAAATTAAAAAAAATAATTAACTATACAAAATATTTAAATAATGTTGGTTGATAAAAAATTTTATACTTGAAAAAATTGATTTTCATATGAAGAAATTGGATCTCTCTGAGCTCATGTTAGATCCATGTTTAAGATGGATCTATGAAGAAATTGGATCCCTCTAGGCTCATGTTAGATCGATACTTAAGATGGATCTATGTTGGTTCTACAACCGAGTATGAGGGACATGGGTAAAAAGTGATTTGCATATGAAGAAATTGATCCCTCTCGGCTCATGTTAGATTTGTATTTAAGATGGATCTATGTTGATTCTACAACCCACTATGAGGGGCATGTGTAACTATGTCCGTAAGTTTGTGCCCCTTTAAAATAAAAATAAAAGGTAATAAAAAAAAATTGTATGTTTAAATCTTATGCTTTTCAAAAATATTTCAACTAGATATTTAAATAAACTATTTGAAGTTTTATGTTAACTAATTTATGTCAATATCAACTTCATATACATCTATATGTAGAAAATAATTGTTAAAACTAAATATTTTAATGTTGTATATAAAAATTATTCAATGTGGGTTATCAATAAAATATTTTATAATATTGATATATACTTAAAAATACATTAATAATGTCGAGGGTGCTATGGATAGATGGTAATTAAGCATTAAAAATATAATTTAAATAATGAAAAAAGTGTATCCTTCTTGTCTCGTGTAAGATTTGTACTTAAGATGGATCAAATATGACCCCTCTAGCTCATGTTAGATATGTACATAAGATGGATCTACGATGGTTTATTTCATTTGCATCACTTGACTACATTTGTTTTCATGTTATCAAAATAGGTCTCATCTAAGCTACATGACTTTGAGGTGTAGACAAGTTGATTTGAGTGGGATTTAGTTAATCCCTAACTCAAACTTCATAGGGAAGGGTTAAATATAATTTAGTTTTGTGTATGGTTATTTTTAGTTTTAATTTTTCCTTCTCCTTCTTGTTGCCAATATTTCTATTTCCATGGAGCTACTACAATATTGTAAAATCCATCAAAGTATGACTTTCACATTGAGTTACTTATTTATATACAAATCCCATATCATGGTTAGTATCATATATTTTTCTTAATTTCAAATGAATAATTATTTTTTTACACAACACATATTATCCACCTAATTAGATTAGGTGGAAAGTCATTTGATTTCGTTTTATGTTTATATACAAATCTCATATCATGGTTAGTAATAGATATTTTGTTAATTTAAAATGAATAATAATTTTTTTTTGGGAGACTAGAGATATTATCACCTCATTATGGGTGTTGCAAAGTC
This sequence comes from Pinus taeda, assembly GCA_000404065.3. Classification (NCBI taxonomy): domain Eukaryota; kingdom Viridiplantae; phylum Streptophyta; class Pinopsida; order Pinales; family Pinaceae; genus Pinus; species Pinus taeda. The sequence goes on along the minus strand of APFE031323859.1, from coordinate 64,246 downwards.
ATTTGAACATGAAAAGTGAATTTCTAGAGAATTTTTGGATTAAGCATGAGTGTAAATTCATCTTAACCCTTAGCCATCCAAGAAAAATTAATAATAAAAATTATTTTTATTTTATTTTATTTTGACCAAGTTACAATTTTTACACAACATTACATTACATTATGTTACACATTTCTACCATACTGGATTCGAGACATTATATTATGTTATACATATCTATCGTACCAGATTGGAGATGCCTCTATACACAATGATATATGATACCATGTTAAAATTATATACTAACACATCCACATTAGTAAATGTGGTTGATATATGTTGAAGGCGTCATTTTCCATCATTTATATGTCAATCAGCTTTGGTAAATCAGGCCAATCAATGAACATAATTTAATATTAATTATTACTAACGCATTAGTAATATGTTAATTACATGGTTAATAACATGTGTTTATGAATATGTGTTTCCTATCACAAATTGAAATTCAAAACAATAAAGACCTATGTAGAATTTAAAAGCTGTAAATCCTATAAAATGTGAAAGATGATATACCAAGCATATACCAGAAATCGTTATTAGTAACAGAGAAATAGAGGAGTGTGTCTAGGTTTGTAATCCTAAGAGGGCATGGGAAGGATTGGACCACAAGTTAAGTTTGGGGAAATTTTTTTGGCAAGTTTAATAGGAAAAACTCAATAAACCGCACTGCAGCCATATTAGAAACTACATTCTCTATATTTCTTATACTCTGAAGGAGGATTCGATCCATGCAAGTTTCATTCCACCAAGTATACATAGATTACAATATACTTTTAAAATGAGTATTACCATACAACACTAAAGTATTGGAAGACAATTCCCTCATTTCCAAAAAATCTATGTCTAGAAACTAAAATCTAGCTTTATAGATACATTTTAGCCACAAAATAAATTCTTTTGTTCATACATTTCGAACAAAGGAAAGCAACCCAGGAAGTAAAAACCCAAAATGGGTGAGTTCAACTAATTTTTAAAAATGATTTCTATAAGAGATATATTTAAGAAAAACTAACCTCACAACACCAATTATAACGAGAGAGAATTTAAGAGGAAACAAGAGATACTTAGATTTAATTTAAAAGAAAAGATGGAGAGGAAACTACCAAGTACCTAGAATGGGGTGGAGATTTGATTTGTTTAAGGAAGAACCCTATGAGAGTTTGCAATAGCAACAACCTGAAGTGTGACGTTTCTTTCCTCCATCACCACAAAACATAACAATTTGCCATCTTTCGATCTTATGGTTTCCATTATACAAGAAGGTTGAATCATCAAGTCAAGGCTCAAAGGGAGGAATAGATCAATTCTCTAAATAAAACTACATAAGGTTGAAAAGTAGCAGAGCATATAATGTGTAAATAAATTTAAACAAAAAGGTAAAAATACAAAGTAGATAAAATCATGTGAAACCAAATTAAAATTACTGAGTAAATCAAACTAGAAAGATTTACAAGTGTGGGTCATATCATAGAAGTTGTATCTATAAATAAAAAGAGGTGAGTGACATATACCATTATGGAAAAAAGCTAGTGATCTCCATTCAAAAAAGTTATTTGAGCAGGCCAACCATGACCATTTGGAATCACAACGAAAGTTCAAATCTAGGAAGTTAACATGCCAATACCTCCTAGCATCCCAAATCCCACTTGAGCATCAGTGAGAATGAATGGAGCATGTAATTGAAACCCTCAAGATCCCTAGGCGAGGATGGGTAGACGACGATGGTTGGAATCAAAACAGAAAGAATCTCGTTTCATAAATAATTGAAATCAACGTTTCTAAAGAAGTTCAAATAATCTATATGTTGGAAGTAATTCTTCCATGACTTCCAAGTTGTCCTGAGTTGTATTGTGTGAGTTCCTAGGTTAATAGGTATACTAGCTATTTTTACTAAATTCATCATTCTCGGATCTAGAAAGATCATGTATTCCTATATATGTAATGTAATGTCCATAAGATCAATAAAATATTGTGTTTGGTGTTGTGTTTAATCGATCTCTCGCTCTCTTTCATATTTCTAACATGGTCTCAGAGCCTGTTCTGGCCTGACTCCCTCAAGGGAGAGCCAGGAAGATGAGAGCCCATTAAATTTTATTCCTCTGTAAATAAATTAGCATATGAGATTATGTTGTGTGAAGTCTTTGTATGGATTTGTAGATTTGTTTGTTTTATTGTTCTAGGTGGCATAAAGTCTTTCATCACAGTCATTTTGGTTACCCTTCATCTCCACTCATTGTATCTAGTTGAAGAGATTAATCCCAGATCAAAGCCATGGATTTGGAGAAGAAAACTCACCAAGTGCTGCAGAGTATTTTGTACATGAAGGATCCTGTTCAGAAAACTCCAGTGCACCATTAGATCTGAAATCCATAGGCTTTAGATATAGATATAATTTTCGGACATAACTGAAGCATTTCTAATTGAATATTAGAGGCCCAACAAATGTTTCCTTATTCAAGCCCATGATCTCTAAACATCCATGAGCTAGCACCTGCCATCACTCAATGCATGTAATACAATTGGTAATCTAATATGCAGTTTCCCGTTTCGCATCATTTTTTTGAAGTCAGAACCCTTAGATTGTGGATTGTTATGTTCTAAGTAAAGAACCAAAAATATTTCCATGTGTGATAGCTTCTTTACACGCAGCAAGGTGCTTTGCTTAAATTCTTGATAGCCTAAATTTGTAAAGGCATGCGTGATAGCCTTCTTTTGGTTTGTTTATGAAGACTAATGTGTGCATGGTTTAAGGAGACATAAGGGATTAAAGATAAAAAAAAATTATGGTAAATTTTTCTGTGGTGAAAAAGTGTTTATGGTGCGTGAAGTAAAGTTTTGGTGATTAGTTGGTATGTACAAAAAAAAATAAAAATAAGTTGTTGGTAAAAATCAAATGATGCAGAACCACAAAGAGCAGGCCAATTATCCAACAGATTAATGTGACCCATCATAGCTAATATGTCACCAAACACTTAATACTACTCACAAAGAAAATGACTATTTGTTAAAAGGTAGAATTATAATTATGGACATATGCCAAATCAATATATTTCCTCCTTGAGTATATTTTTCTCTAATTTTTCATGTTTCTCCCATTTTAATGTTTTTCTAATGTGATCACCATCAAACATTAATGGAGCTTCTATATTTATTTCAAGAAGTCAAACTAAAAGCAAAAATTATTCATTAAAAAATTATTTTTCAACCATAACACTCCAAGGTGTCTTTGTTGGCTTTAAAACTCCTTAAGTGTTTTCATGTATCTCTCTAGGAAAAAATTCCATCTACAATTTTCCACCCGATCTAATTGAATATGTTCAATCAAATGTATCATAATATGGTGTTGAGTATCCAAAAAACTAGTGGGCATCTTTTTCAAAAAAATATAACATTTTTTAATATTTCATTGTGTCATATAGGGATGGTCCTAGCATGTATTTCCTTGATGTGATCTATCCAAAGTCAAGTTGTCCCTTGATAGTTAGTAATTTTATAAAACTTTCCCTACATTTTAATGTAAATCTTATTGAAGATAATTTAATGGTTTCGATAAAAAATAAATAAATAACCTCAAAAACACAAATAAACATCTAATGGCTCGATACAAATATTGTGTGAGACAAGTGCATTGATATATACTGATTTAACTTACATTTTAACCATATGATTGCTCTCATTGGTTAACTGATTGCTTCTTCCAAGTGGTTGCACTTCTCTTTGAGACCTTCAATTTCCGCCTTTTGTTTTTCAAATTTTTTCTTCTTTGACTTATTCTCAGACTTGACTTCTACTTTAAGTTCATTGAAATACTTAATGAAACAAGCTATCATAAAGCAGTGTGCCTTGCAAAGAGCGCAACTGCTATTGTTTCAATGAGATCCAAAGGACTTTCTAACATTGTTGAAGTGGCTTTGAGTGGCTTGTTGGGCTTGTTTCTGAACTTGAGCGACTCACTCCAGGAGGGGGAATGATGGACAACACAAATTCTAAGAATTAAAGACTGTCGGATCAAGGTGTTGAGGACAAGAGAGCAGTCCTAGGAGGGGAAAATAAGAAACATATCTTCCGATACTGAGATGAGCGGAAAGCGATTGATGACGGGGAGGGAGGAGAAGCCACCGGGGATGAGCTGAGGGGGAAAATAGACAGAGAAGAAAGCGAGGGATGCAGGAGGATGGAAATAGAGTAAAGAGGGGACAATCCACAGAGAGTTGAACACCATGAAATTTGAGTGAGTCTGGTTCACAGAAACATACTAGAAGTTAGAGGAAAAATAATAGATACAATCATAGCAGGCGGAAACAATACCTCTCAGGACTGGAAGTAGAGAGGAGATGACTCTCCCGCTGAGGCCATTACAACACCTAAAATGCACAACAAGTAGCTTGATTCGATAGCAGCAAGAACCTAAGCCTTTGCCAAGCAAACAATGCACTCCTGACTTATTGCCACAAACACTAAGTTTCTGAAGAAACCATTGCACCCCAAGCTATTTATAAGCTTGCTTGCTCACCAAAACCTCGTGAGGCAGATCGTCTTGCACAAGATTGCACCTGTCCCAAGAATCATTTCGGATTTTTCCAGTGCAGTCTATGAAGATTTTGAATTGACTGATACCAAATTTTTTAATGTCCTTCCCATGGGAATTTCCCAGCTCCGACATCCAATGCGGATCTTCTCTATGCTTAGAGATATTCCTAACTGTTCTAAAGAGATGATCGAGGATAATGTCAGTGCTAAGAAGATAAGACATCCTATTGTTTTGACTATGACGAGATGCTATCATTTTGCTTAGGTGACTCATGGAACACTGAGTCACATACCCAACGATGAGGAGTGACAAATTATGGAATTAATTTTTCATAAGAGCTATTTTTCTCTTGAACCTGCCCAATAGGCTTATTTACTGCATTATTGGCTAGGTAATCGGCCTTAGTGTTAAAATTTCTCATGACATGTTTATATTTTATGATCCCCAGTTGTTTGTTGTTTTCCATAATCCTTTGCTTAATTCTATTGAGGGCCTGGTTTTTAAAGTCTCCCCCTGATTCCATTGCTGCGATGATTATCACTGAGTCGCCTATTATAACTAGGTTTTTGGCTTGGATATTTTAAAGAATGCAAGTGCCAAGAAGCAAACTATAAGTCTCTACTTTGTTATTTGTCATATTGCCAAGTCCCCATTCGTAAGTAGATATGGATTTCCCTTCTTGATTAGAGATAATTCCCCCAACTCTTGCTTTACCGAGGTTATTTTTGGAGGCACCATCGAATTGAAGGGTGAAAGTCTTCTGGTCTTGGATCCACTATTCTATTTCATTTTGAGTTCCCCTGTGTTTCCATTCTTTTTTTCATTCCCCTGACTTTTCTACCTCTTGTTTACGGATTGAATAAACCAACGGGAATTCGTTGAACCATTCTTCCTCATCTTTCTGGAAATTGGTTTGGTAGACTTTATACATTGAGTTTGCACTGATCAATTTTGCAACTAGCCCCAAAGTTTTAGCCAGAATGAGTGCTTGGTTTGGCTTTTGGTTTTTGAAAATACAACTATTTCTAGAGAGCCATATTTTCCAGCAGAGAGCAGATGGGATGCAATTTCCAGATTCAAATAATTGTGGATTTACCTTGTTTTGCATATGGGTAGCCTTTCCCTAATTTCTATTTAGAGTTGTGAGCTGATCAAAATTTTCCATAGGCAACCTCAAAGGACTTATAATTTGTCGCCAACAGTGTTGGGTAAAGGTGAATTCTAAGAATAAATGTTGACTGCTTTCCTTCTCATTGTGGCATAAATAGCATATTGATGGCCCTTGAATCACTTTTTTCTTGAGGTTTTCAGCAGTGAGAATTTTACCCTTCAAAAGTGTCCAAGCAAAAGAATTTATTTTTGGAAGGCATTCATTCTTCCAAACTACTATCCGGAGGTTCCAATTTTCAAGGTTGTTTCTGGATTGTAGGAGCTGATACCCAACTTTCACTGTAAACTTAGCTTCGCTTGGGTCCCAAACAAAGCTGTCTTGGGAGGTTTTATTTGTTAGGGCGGCTCTAGTCAGCGTTATTTTCAATTCAGCCCACTGATTTTTTAAGTGGTTTGGGAGAGGAAGGTCCTTCCAAGTGAACCAACTATTTTGATCCCAGACCGAAATGTCATGGAGGGAGTTTAAACCTTTTGCCTCCATCCAAATTTTCAAGAGTCTATACTGCTCACAATGACTTCGTGGCTCCATACCCATTATTCTATTGGTGCATAGATTTATGTCTTTTCCATTTCTGGGGATCTTTGAAATATGATTTTCGATTTGAGGAATGACCTTTTTGATGAGTCTCCATGCTTGAGCGCATTGTCTTTCCATGATCAGATTAGAGAGAATCTTTGAATGTTGTCCATTGAGGTATTTCTTCAGAAGAGCCTCGACCCACCAGCTTCCTTTTTCCACTAGCATTCAACGCACAAGTTTGAAGCCCATCGCTTTATTTATTAAGCTTGATATCTTGATGGATATGCCTCCTTTATCAAAGGGGAGGGTCACCTATTCCCAGCGAAACCAAACTGAAATTTTTTGTGTCTTGCTTCCCTCCTTGCCAGAGAAAGCCTCTCATGATTAACTCCATTTGTTTATGGATGCTGACTGGAGCCAAAATAATAGCATACTGATAAATGGGAAGGGTTGAAAGGAGAGCTTTAATGAGGATGGTTCTGCCTGCTAAATTTAACCACATCAACCCCTAGCTTTGGAGATTCTCTCTCATTTTTTCTATCTGCTTGTTCCAAGTCTCAGACTTGACTACTTCCTTTGCCAGAGGAAGACCAAGTTAGGAAAAATGGCTCCAGTTCCTTTGGACCGAGATATCCATAATTTGTGAGATCCTTTGCATTAATTGGGGTGAGACATTACAAGTATATATTATGCAATTCTAATTATTAAGCAGTCCCCCGAAGGCAACCAGGACAGTATCAAGAATTTTCTTGAATCTCCTAGCTAATAAGCTTGAAGCTCCTCCAATTAGGAGTGTATCATTGGCAAAGAGAGAGTGATTGATTTCTTTTATTCCTCTCACTATGCTGATGCCAGTTATCTCCCATTTTTTCCTTTGGTTTTCAAGATGAATGCTTAATGTTTCTGCCATGGTGATGAAAAGGAAAGGGGAGAGAGGACAGCCTTGTCTCAATTCTCTAGAACTTCGGAAGTAACAGCTGGGCCTTCCATTGATCAGGGGGGTTGTCCAAGGATTTGAAAAACATTCCATTATGATATTGATGAATTTTTTAGAAATTCCAAACTTATGAAGTACAACCAGTAGAAATTGGTGGCTAACCCTATCAAAGGCATTTTCCATGTCATGCTTAGTGACCATTCTTTTTTCTTTTCTTTGTATATTGATATGAATGGCTTCTTGCACCAGAATAACATTGTCTGTTATCTATCTTTTTGGGACAAATCCTCCTTGATTCTCTGAGATGAAAGTGGGTAAGAGCTTTTTCAACCTATTTTCCAAGATTTTTGTGACAATTTTATAGGAGGCGTTACAAAGAGAGATGGATCTAAAATGATCAAAAGGGAGGGGGTTTGGCTCTTTGGGGATGAGCACAAAATGAGAATTTTTTGTATTTTCTCCCATCTTGTTTTTTTTTAACATTTTTAACCATCCTGATTAGATATTGACTTATTATGTCCCAATGAGTCCTGAAAACAACAATGGTGAAGCCATCTAGCTTGGGAACCTTTTCCGACTGCATACTCCACGTAGCTTCTCTTATTTCTTCCTCAGAAACCACCTGTTCCAACTCGCTATTTTGTGACTCGCTGATTTTACAATCTAGCTAAAGGAGAAAATCCACGTTGTCTAGAGGATGGGCATCAACAGATAAGAGGGATTTGAAATGGTAATGGGCTGCTCCTTTGATTTCCTCTTGCTCTTTTACTTCTTTCCCCTTAGCAAGGATTTTGTCTATTTGATTGCCAGCTCTTCTGAGCTTGAGATTGTTATGGAAGAAAGATGTATTTTTATCTCCTGCTTTGAGTGAGAGGCACCTCGATTTTTGTCTCAGCTCTTCCTCCTCATGCCTGTTCTGCCTGTATAACTCCATGAATTTTTTTTTTTCATGGACTTGTTCTTCCTCTGATGTTTGTTGGCTTTCCTTTTCCTGGTTCAATTTTTCCAATTTTCTATGCAGCTCGATTTTTTTATTTTTCTCTGCTATTGCATACTCTTTTGCCCACTTTTTGGTTGTTGTTCTTAATTTTTTTAATTTGGATTCCCAAACAAAGTGAGGGGATCCAATAACTTCCATCTCCCAACTGTTCTTGATGATCTTGCTGAAGTCCTCCTTGCTGTCCCAATTTCTGTTATATTTAAATGGGGTTGGCCTGAAATTTCATACTCTATCTAGAATCAAAACCAATGGTTTTGTGATCTGAGGCTGTGGCATGGACGATCTTGCTTTTTATGGATGAGAATCCTGCTACTGTACTTTCATGGATTAAGATCCTGTCTAGTCTTTCTTTGATATTATGAGTTCCTGCTCTTTTGTTGCTCCATGTAAATTTTCCATTACATGGCGGTATGTCAATGAGTTTATGGGCTTCCATTATTTCTTCCAGAGCAGCTCTTGTTGCATCAATGAAATATTTTCCTGCCATCTTTTCTTCAATGTTCCTTAATAAATTCAAGTCACCTCCCAAAACCATCTTACTTCTTTAGCATTCCTGCATCTCTAATTTGACAAAGTCCCAACAATAGGCTTTGTCCCTATAATGGTTTGGGGCATAAATGTTCAACACTGTGAATTCTTCATTTGTGATTTTGTTTTTGAGGTCAATTCTAACGCACCAGTAATTCGATTTTTGATTGGTGATGTCCCATTTCCTCTTGTTCCTCATTGTACCTATTCCTCCCGAGGCACCCAATGAGTTTGTCACTGTTCCTTCAAAGCTTTTATGTTTTTTTTATGAATTTTTGAAAATCTTGGTTGGACATTTTGGTCTCTTGGATCAAAACGATATCTAGTTATTCTTGACTGATGATATCTCGAGCTGCGTTGGATTTTATAGAGGAGCCCAAACCCTTGGTGTTCCAAGAGACCAAACTCATTACTTACTTGCATTTTGGTGAGCCTCACTCTTCTCCTTCATCTTCTCCCCGCTTCCTCTTTGTTTGGCCAAAAAAATAATCCATTGTTTGTTGAGTACCTATGGCCATTTCTTTAGCTGCTATTTCATCTCTTATTTCTTTATTCGACTTCTTGCTAGCTTTTTTTGGTTGCTCTAAGGTGTTGCTTGCTTCTTTGACTTTGTTTCTTGTAAGGATACGATCTATGGTGGGAGGAGGGGAAGGAAAGTTCTGAATGGGGGAGTGTATAACTGCTAAAGCTTTGTCTTGAGAAGGAGAATGAGGGGATGAAGGATCTTCTTCTTCCACAGATTTGAATGGGTTTGATGATGAGAGTATTGGCTGAGTCAAGATGGGAGGGGGAGAGAAGGTTGCACCCGGGGTTTCTAGGGGTTTCTTTGGTTTTGGAGCTGATTTCTTGGAGTTTGTTTACTTTTTTTTTAACCTGTTCCCATGTGTCTTCATTGGCTTCTACATTCTCTGTCAATTTTCTTTTTTTTAGTTTACTACACCTATTAGAAAAACCACCATATTCATGGCATACCTTACATTTGAACGAGATTTTTTCATAGTCTAGTTGTTAAATATGGGTTCACTAGTCCACCTTCATCTTGGTTGCTTCCAAGAGGCCCTTCCCTAAGTCAATTTCTACACAAATACTGGTGCATGCATGCATGTTGTCCTTTGGTTTGCATCTATCAATGTATTTTCCAACAAAATTTCCTATTGCTTTAACCGATTCGTCTCCCCAACAATGGAGAGGGAGGTCAGGCAGACAAACCCAAACAAGGATTGCATTAGGCATATCCATTTATGGGTCAAAATCTGGTCACCATCTATTCAAGTAGAGACCTCTTGAGACCATGAAGTAAGGGTCATTTATGAAGATGAGATTATGGTCTTCTTTGGTTTCGAAGAGGAATGCATAGTATCCTCTTCCACAAAATCTTATTGCGATTTTCACTTGAATGTTTGCACTCTAGTTACGCTGCACCACCACAGTCTAGTAAATTGACCAACCAAACCTCTCTCTGCTAGAGAGGTAGCTGCTTTTCTAGGGAGACTAGGAGGCAAAGAAATTTTTGGGATATCAGCTAGTTTTTTAACAAATTTTGATGTTGTGGGTTTGTTTCGTGGGGCACCATTTTCAGAGATTAGAGAAGCAAAAATCATTGCTTGTTCATCAAAGTCTTGTAGCTGGGAGGAGTCACTCACAACATTGAAAACCAGGGGGCCGAAAAAGAGCCAGCAATAGCACTGATCGAAGGAGGAAGGCAGAGCCCGAATGCAGCCATGCCAAGAGCGGAAGTAGAGCGCCCAGGAGCAGGGGCTACCAGGCGGAGGGCCTACAGAAGGCTGCGGGAGCCAAGTGTGGGCAAGGGCACAGGAGCCCCAGTTCAAAAATGCGCAACCACGTAATTCTATTGTTCTAAAAATCAGTAGGAAATCCATTTTTCTAATATGGAAATGTCGAGTAAGGAATATCTACTTTAGTGCATTTGGTAAGAAGACATCATAAGGTATTTGGTAAAAGACACGTGATGCATACGAGAAATTGTAAAAGGATTTGGATTGAATATACAAAATTTGTTTCTTCCTATGCTATTAATACCATGTTACTCTATCTCTAAATATTGAAAAATTATGATCCCTTATCTCTAGGTACCATGGATTGAAATTTCCCTAGTTAGTTGTTGTGTTGGGTCATGTTGAACATGGATACAATGGTGCTAAGTGACATGGATAAGATTAATGGGGCCAATTTTACCCTATGGAAATCAAAGATGGATGATATACTTATTTTGAAGGATAAGTATTTGCCAATTGAGGGAGTAGAAAAGAAATCCTTATTGATGGCATATGAATATTGGAATAGGTTTGGTAGGAAATCCATTGTTATAATATGGAAATGTCGAGTAAAGAATATCTTCTTCAGTGCATCTCGTGAGAAGACATCATAAGGTATTTGGTAAAAGACACATGATATGTATGGGAAAATGTGACATCAAACAAATTTTACTTAATGAAGAAGCTCTATAAGCTTAAGATGAAGGGCAGTACTTCAATTTAAGAGAATTTAGATGGATTTAATATAATTACCAATCAGCTTTTCTCCAAAAAAAAAATGTTATGAATGATGAAATTAGAGTCATCCTACTCATGTGCTCCATGCCAAATAGTTTGGAGAATTCAATAGTAGCTATGAGCACTTCAACATCTATAGAGTCCTTGAAGTTTGATGCTGTTAGGATTAGATTAATAAATGAGGAGCTTCTATTCCAATCAATTGTGGAAAATTAGCAAGGAGAGGCCCTAGGCTTAGCTAATTATGTAAGGAAAATTGAGCGCAATTAACATGGGTTTTCAAGATCAAGGGGTAGATCAAAAGAAGGAGAGGAAAACTTAATTTCTTTTATAGTGGAAAACTAGGGCATGTGTAAAGAGAATTTAAAGTGTAAAAGAGAGAGGAGGATGAGCAAAAACCAACCAACACAAATAAAAAATCAAGCAACACAAATGAAAGTGATATTGTTACTATAGTTTTAGAAAGGAATGATTTATTTAGTTTTTAACTAGGAGTAGAACGCTTATATAATTCTAGCAGCAACATTGATTAGATCCTTCAAGAAGAATCACAAAGGCATATAACCATATGCACAGAAAATTAACACACAAAAATTAAATTGGTGGAAAAGGCAGAAAGCCATCACGTGGTCTCTCATGCTCATGTAATTCACATTCTTCAAAAAATTTAATAATACATTTAAATACATGAGTAGGTGGTCTTAATATAGTGTGTCTATCTTAGACTCACTTGGTTGAGACAATTTCTCAACTTACAAAATAATTTAGGAGAGCTAGTTGGAGAGAATATCTCATCCAAACTAGACTCCTTAGTTTGAGGAATTCTCATGATTTTATTTATTTAATTTAATAATTGCATTTATTATTGATTTTTAAGAGAGTGAGGCTAATACACGTATATATATATATATATATATATATATATATATTATATAATATATATATATTATATATATATATATATATATATATATCTTGCATGTGAAACTAGTGATTTTGGTAGGAAAGATTTGGGAAACAAACATTTTTGTCACATTATTGGAGTGGGAGATCTCCAAATCAAGACGCAGGATGGACATGTGATTTTGTCTAAATGGTTTACCTTTTCTCTGAAGATGCATATGAGTTTGATCTCAGTGGGATGATTGAATAATGAAGGCTACTCCATAAGCTCAAGGAAAGGTGGAAAAAAAATTAGTAAAGGGATGTTGGTCATGGGTAGAGGACTCAAGATAGGAACCTTATATGTGTTAAGGGTAATGATAGAAATATTATATGTGGATGTTGTTGCAAAATAAGGAAACTCAGCGGATTTTTGGCATATGCACTTGGGTCACATGAGAAAAAATGGCCTAATTTCCTTGTTGGAAAATATTTTTATCTACGAGATGTGGCTATGAAAAGAAAGCAAATTTATTAATTAGTACACTTTGATGTGTTTGGTCGAGTCAATGTTAAGTCTTTAGGGTAAGCCTCATACATTGTCACATTAATATATGATGCATCTAAGAAGTTTTGAGCCTATCCCATGAAAATTAAAGGTGAGGTGTGTAAGATATTTCAAAAAGTAATGTCTCTGTTGAAAGTGACACTAAAAAAGTACTCAAGTGTTTGAGGATAGATAATGGTGGAGAGCATTGCTCCAATGAATTCAAGTATTATTATAATAGGCCTAACATAAACCCTTAGAAAATTTTCCTTAGTACTCAACTAAATGGTAATAAAAGAAACACTGAATCACACTATCATGGAGAAGGTGAAGAGTTTGTTGTCAAATTCTAGATTTGAAAAACAATTTTGCATAGAATCGCTAAGGGAATGCCATTACCTAATCAATCATCCACTTATTTCAACCCTAAATGGTGGCCATGCATTCCTAAAGAACTTTGGACTAGTAAGAAGGTAAAATATTCTCACTTGATTTTTTTTTAATGTGAAGCGATTGGGTATATTCCCAAAGGGAATATAGTGAAATTTGATGATAAATTCATTGAATGGATTTTTTTGGACATGTGGATGTTGAGTTTTGTTTTTTCTATGGTATTTCGTTAACCACATTTTTTAAGAAGCAAGGATGTCATATTTAATGGGCTGCAAATGTTTAAAAGGTCTACGGGTGATATGGGGGTCAAAATTGCTAATAGGTTTACAAAAACAAATCCCACCTTTATAAGTAATTAGCATTCAATTTAAGAACATGATGGAAAAGAAGTGGAAAATGATGGATAGTAAGAAGAAGAAGCTTTGTTATAACATTTACAAAAGGTGCAACTAGAAAAATCACCACCAAAAATTAGCTTGTGGATCTATTAGGCCTCATAAGCCCTCATAAAGATATCGTCCTTCAAATTATATTTTGTTAACTAATCAAGGTGAACTAGATTATTTTGAGGAGGGTTGTAATGGTGAAACCAGTAGAGAGTGGAAGAAAGCAATGGAGGAAAAAATGGACTACTTTTTGGACAAGAAAACTTAGGAGTAATTAAAGCTTCAAAAAGGAAGAAAATTCCTATAAAAAAGGGGTATATAGGATTAAAAATTATGGCGAAGGGAAGAATAAAAGATACAAAGAAAGTTTGGTGGTGAAGGGATTTACCCATAATGAAAGTATTTACTTTACTAAAATATTTTAACCTATTGGTAAAATTTCATCGATAAGAATAAATTTTGGTCTTGTTGCTACTTTAGATCACGAATGTGAATAGTTACATGTAAAGACAACCTTGCTTCTTGACGATAGGTAGAAGGAGGAAAGAAGTAAGATTCCTTATGTTTTGGCACTTTACAGCTAGATATATTCTATGGTATGTACACAATTGGACCTTCAATATTTAGTAGGATTTGTGAGTTAGCTCCTTTCTTATCGAGGGAAACAACATTTGCAAGCAATAAAGTGGACATTAAGGTATCTTAAGGGTACCATTCATTATTGTTTATATTTTGATAATAATGAATTTCCATTGAATATTTCGTAGATGTAGATATGCCTAGATATGTGGACATAAAAAATTACACCATTAGTTATTTGTATACATTTGTAGGTGCGACAGTGGCTTGGATATTTTAATCTTTATATGACATTAAATATCTTGACACAAGAGGTACAATGCATAGTTTTAGTGGAAGTTGAAAAAGAGATGTTGTGGATGCAATGATTCCTAAGAGAGCTAGTAATAATATAATACAAGTATGTATTGTATTGGGATAGTCAAGGCATCATTATGTTGGTTAAAAACACAATGTATCATATAAATACGAAGAATATTGAACTTAGATACCATTGGATTCGACATGTATTGGAGGAAAAGTATTTGCACAAAAAAAAGCAAATAACCAATAATCCTACTAATATGTTCACCAAAATTATTCTAAGATACAATAAAGTATTTTGTAGAAGTTTGGTGGACCTAGGGGTGAATTGATGAGAAGGCTTGGATAGGAAGAAATAAACGAAATTCACCTACCACTATTGTTTATGAAAGGAGGCTTCATTTAGCTTCAAGTGGGAGGATGTTAATTATGAATCATAATTCCAATGTCTATAGAATCTGCTAGAGGGAGTTCTAATTATTCGTTGGTGAAAACTCATGCATTTACCACCCAAAACAATTTTTGTGGTATCTACGATATTTTTCTTATTCATTAAATGAAAAAAATCTAGTGAATGCATTATGTGGAATTTTATGGATATTTTATTAGAAGGATTTAGTTGACTCAATTACCTAGTGTATAATTAGACCCATATGTATGTGAAAAAAAGTGTCGCATATGAGAAATGCTAAAGGGAATGAGATTTAATATGAAAAAATTATTTCTTTTTGTGTTTTCAATGCCTCCTCCCACATTTACCCACTTTTACAAGCTCTCCAGGGTAAACATAAGTTCAGTGTCACTATGAGATGACACAGACTCCAAGTTCTAGTTATGAAAGTGAGGTCAACTAATCGATAACTTACAACCATCCATCAAGGACTACAGACCACATAAGACACTGAAATTCACCCCTAGTGATCAATCTATGAGCTGGAACTCTTTTTCACAAGAAAAAATCCCTAACTGCAACCATAACACTTCGTGCATGTGATTGGGAGGTTATAACCACACACAAGCCTAGCTTCCAATGGTTATGGCCCAAATTCCTTAGTTTACTACATGCAGTCAAGAGACCTATGCCACTTTTTCAAGAAATCCTCCAAATTGCTACCCAAAACTACCTGTGAATTTACATAATCATTACAATAAGTATAAAAATACTAAATAAATATAACTTGAGCCAAATATTGAACAATACATGCCTAATGAAATATAGACATTTCGTCAAACACATGACACACATATAAGCTATAGATCGTGAATGCATATTTGATCCAAGTATAGGTGTGACAAAGGACCCTTCCAGGACCTTTTACTTTTGTGATGTGTTAAATTTCATTTTTAAAAGAACATAAATGAATACATCTGCATGTTGTAAAGAATAGGAACAAGAAATTAATCAACAACATAAAAACATAAGCCGTTGATAACGAATTTCATCCAGGAGGGACTATGTCTCTGGGCCCTGTTGTCAAGATGGTGCAGGCCGCTACATTAAGTGTTGTTAGTAATGATGGTGTATATAGGAGGTGATGTCACTATCATAAAAGGAAAATGCCCTCACACAGGAGTGGTGCCAAGATATGTTTCACTACAGGAACTCTCAGTCAAAAGTCTTCTATCAGTATGACACAAACTCATGCATGATGAGCATCCCACCAACATGGCATAAAAGGGATATTAATGCAAACATTAATGATGACAACATGAGTATCCCATCAACATACAACAAAGGGATCCCAAAACATAACATGACAAATCATGACAACAAGTACATCACATAGACGATTCTGCATCACATCAGGCAGGAATCATGAAAACAAGTAATGAACAAGATCCCTCATCAAACATCAAATAGGGATTTGTGCAACACAATGCATAGAAAAAGAAGTACATGAACGCACTGCATATACCTCACAACCAGGGGCCATTTGAAGAAGTAGATGTCAAAATGCTAAAGCTGTTTGTGCCATCAATCTCACGGCATTAATCACATGGAAATGGCTACTTGCACATGAATGCTGACACTTGCATTCCACTTAGAAAAGTGGCTAAAGAATTGAATGAGAAAATGAAAAATGTAAATGCACCATCAGATTTTTGACGTTGAATAGTGCAAAATAGACTCTCCAATTTTTGAATTCTGAGAAATTGAGATTCTGGGGCTCAAGGAATCTTTTAGATTCCCCTAGATTCCTCAAAGATTCTACTCCATGGGTGGACTGGGAATATGCAACTCAAAGGGTGAATCTGAATTTTCCATTGCAATCCTTGCAGAAAGCCATGAAGAACGACTGTAAACCTGACTATATTCCGACATGGAGAAAAATTACCTCCTCGAGAAAATTGCAAGGATCATGGTTCAACTACTTGTTTTTGTAGTAGTCATGCTTCCAACTACATACTGAAAAATGGACAAAAAATATAGAACTATGGTGGAGAAACAACCAACGCCATTGCATTCATGGCATTGAGAAGTGATGTAACCATATAAAATTTTCCAAATTCTGACAAAGTGAAATTTCGCCCCTCCTGCAAAAATCTACCTCAAACTACATGCCCTACCTTTTCTCCTCCCCAAAATCCGTCCCTGCTCCTGGTTTCTCCAGTTTGGGCTCACTGATGAAAATGCTGGGTTTATATTACTTTTTGGGTGGATATTCCAATAAATCAGTTTGGCCCAATGGTAAGATTAGGCATTAGTTGAGGAGGGGTCGGGTGGTCAAACCCCGCCCTTCCTATTTTTTTCACGTTATAGTTTTTTTAAAAACGAACATAAATTAAAAAATGGGGTAGATTCTGCATTGGGTGGCACACCCCATATCTCCTACACACCCATTAATCCTTGAGGTCGATGGGTGCATTGTTTTACGATTATTACGTACCCACTTATGGGCTGCAGTTTATGGTGGTACTACATTAATGGAGGGTGTTCCTTATGGGGACACCTAGTGGGGGCTGGCCCACATGGCTGTGTGGGTTCAACTCCTGCCAACCTCACCTTAATATATGCGTATGGGTAAGGAGAGGTGTGCGTGGTGGGGGTGGTGGCCCACCACCGCCCTCTTTTTTTCTCAATATTTTTTTTCTTTATAATTAAGAATGCATGTTCCAAAATTCAAATTTTAGGGCAAAGGAGTCTTTTTAATGAGGCTAGAAATTCACCTAGAATCCGGCCCAGATTGGATGGAATCTAGTGGTCGAGTTCTATCCAAATTGTGGCCTCCTTAAGCTTGCCCAGTCAAAAAAAATTCAACCCAACTTTGACTACATCTAACTTTCGCGTACGGACTCAGTTAGACGAACCATTCACACCAGTGTGATAAGAACGACAAGATCTACACCCTGGTCTTGGTTCAAGAATAATTTGAACACTTTTATTTTTGAGCTTTCCTAAGTCCTCTTTGTTCTATGTGTGTCTCTCAAGCCACCTGGATCAATCCTCCCCACTAAGAAGATTTTTGTCCTCCAAAAGCATGAAAACTAATCTGCAACTTCTTTGAACCTTGTCTACATCACAAATTTCCTAAAAGGCCGTGCTTCCATCTCCTTCATCTTTGTTCTTTGGAGCCTTATGCGATGAGTCAACACCTACAACCTTTGCAAGTTGTTGTACATTGTTTTGCAAATTACATGCTTGAATTTCATGACCAACTAATGACCCAAGTGTCGCATGCTTGCCATGAGTTCATAACACATACTCGGTGGTCAAGCTTACATTAAGATGGACAAAATACCCCAGCTACAAAAACAAGGCCAACATATTATTGTTGCTTTAACAAGTGATGGGAAGTTCTCATCATCACTACAACACATGATTTACAATCATAAGGCCAAACACTATTTTTTGCTTTTGACAAGTGATGGAAACATGACATCACTTTCACAATTTAACATGCGACACCAAAAAAGACCAACATCATTGTTGTTGAACAAGTGATGGACAACACATCATCACCTTTACATCTAAAAATGCAACAAATGATTTACAAAAGCATGACCATGAAATGAAAACATGTCTAGAAACAATTTTCACTTATCAATGTGAATGGGTCGCCTCCTTGTGGTGGCTTTGCTGGTTGAACAACTGCTTCACCTACTTCATGCACTGACACTTTGTTTTTAAGGTGCTACTCTAGATGGAGCCTCCAACAAGTGGCTCTTCGATGGCCATTTTTGTCGCAATGACTAAAATACATCTTCCTCCTCCAGATTTTAGCCTAGAATTGCTTGTCAACATAGTTAGGGAGAACTTGAGGATTGGCTGCAAGGTGTTGCGTGGCATAGATGAGAGCCAAGGTTTCTGCTGGTTCTGCTCTAATCATTAAGGGATCACTCAGCTCTTTTGTTATCATTTTCTGGATTTGCATTGCACTCTTCTCTTCATGGCTCATCCAAGAATCCATAGCCATTAGCTGCAAATCTCCCAATGCAGCATTTGGATCTCATAAATTCATGTCAGTAAGTTCCATGTTGTGTAGGTAAAATTCTTCTAGCTTCACTTTATCCCTAAATGAACTGTGATCACGCAAATGCATAAATTGGCCATAATTCTGAATAGGTATTATGCCCTTTTGAACCAGTGTTTTAATCTAAAATTGGAGCCACTAATCTTTGAGGTATAGTGCATATGATTTGGCTGGCTGGCTGCACTGTAATGCCTCCATTGCTCAGCTGGCCATGTAGGCTAACTGGGCTTCCTTTTCTTGTAGCTACCTTTTCAAAATCAATACCTCATTCTCTACCTGGGATTCTTTTTTCTGTTGTTGTTTCATCAAAGTCTCACTGTTTGTCTTGGGTTCCTCTTCTTGTTTCTATCTATTTTCTACCTCACTCTCTACCAGGGTTTCCTCTTTCTATTTCTGTCCTTTTAAGATTGACATCTCATTTCCTCCTTGAGGTTCCCTTTCTTGTAGCTGATTTTTCAACATTTCATTTTTTTCTTGTAATTGAGCTCTTTTGATGCTCTTTGTATGCCTGACCATGCTCAATTCTTTGCCCATCTCTCTCAACCTATTCTCCATGTGCCTAATGTCTTCTACCTATTTTGATTTTGCAATCTGCATCCATGTATGGGTCCAGACACTTTCCTTTTCCAGCTCGAAGAAAAGAGGCACTGCAAAATTTTGTGGGATGATCTTCCCACCTTCCAGAAGGTTGTAGTAGGAGCCTAAGTTAGGTTGAGGTCCAGGTTCTGGTATTTCTTTTTCCTTATCTTCTTCCTGAGTCTATTCTTCTGCCTTCTTTTCAAGTTTTTTAGTTTCCTTTAGCTTTTCCAATGTCTCCTGTAGAGAGGTTTGTGCCTCCTGTAGGACTGCTTTAGATTCCATTAATTTGATCCTTTCTTTCCATGTACAGGTCTTAGGACTCCCTCTCTCTAGGTGATGGAGATTTTGAAGGGAGATTCCTCCTTTGTTACAGTAGGTGCATCCTCAATGATGATGGGTTCCTTTGAAGGTGGCTAAGGCTTTCCCATCTTGATTCTGGTGCTCTTTCAAGCTTTGAAGTACATAGATGGTTATCTTTTTATTTTCCCTTTTTGCTTGGCTAGAGTACTAAGTGCAGCAAGAATAGCTACTGCTTCTCTTACTAGTGTCTCAGGAGACACTTCTTCTTGTTGTTTTTCTTCTTCTTCATCTGTTGTTTTTCCTGTGTTTGCTATCTCTGGTGTTGTTTTCTCCTCTACTTGCCAAGTTTCTGCCTTTCCTATGGTAGTCTTTCTCTGAGTTCTCTTGGGATTCTTCTTTTCAGTTCTTGTCCTCTTCCTTTTCTCTGTTGTTGACGTTGTTTTCTTCTATGCTTTAGGTTCAACTATGGTTATGTCATGTTTCTCCTCTCCTCTTTGTTTTTCTCCTTTTTCTTCTTTTAATTGAATATTCTATGCTTCTTCATGGATTTCATTCTTAGGTTCCTCTTTCTGCTCCTCCTCTTCACTGTCAGATGGACTAACGTCATTAGTGAGAGTTTTTATGTCATCTTCTTTAGTCATGTTCTTGAAAATCTCCCAAGCTATAGGGATTGTGTATGTGTGTAGGGCATCCTCCACTAGTAATTTAATGAGCCTATAGTGAGCCAGTTGGTCTGGAACCCCTGCATTCAATTTGGTGCTACATTCTATCAAGCATTGGAGGAGAAAATATGGAAGACTAAGTTTTCTAGATGCAGGTAGGTCCATTCCATACCTTAGTTCATGTAACAATCTGAAATCATAACCATAGACTATATTGTATCTTCCTTCACAGGAGATATATTTCATGATCTGGTAGTTGACCTCCCCCATGGATAAAGTATAGTTTTCCTTATGATCCAATTCTTATCCTCCTCATGATGTTCATCATGCTGGAAAAAGGTCTTTTTAGCAACCTGTCCTAGTGGTTTTTCTTCTTTGCTCCAGGGGAGTCCAAGTGGAAGACTTGTAATTTTGTTGATGAATTATGGTGTAAGTTCTATGGTTAGACCCATGAAACTTACCCTAGCATGGGTTTTTGAATGGGGCCTTAAAGACACTAAAAATTCCTCTGTAATGTCCTCATCATACCCATGAAATTTCTCAAAGAAATGCATCAAATTTGCCCGAGTAAAGAGGGCTACCACTTCTAGGTGTTCATGCAATTTGGTGGAATTCAGAGGCTCCTTTCTCATAAAACCCCCTGTCATGATGTTCAATGACTGCTGGAAATTCTCAAGTGAGGAAGAAGGTAGCAAATTCTCAAACCTGAAATAGAGGAACAACTGAGGTTTTTTCTGGAACCAGAGAGAGTTTTTCATGTTTCTTCTTTTTAACAAAAACAAATTGTAATTTCCCTACCTCTCAAACTCTGTTTTCACCCTTAATTTACTTCTCGGGCTGTTTGAGGAAATCAATAACTTTTTTTTTTTAAACACAGAGAGTATACCAGACAGTGTTTTTTTCTTTTCCAAAAAGTAAGCAGACCACCTAATGCAAATTCACTATTTTACAAGCTCAATTTTCTATGGTTGCATCACTTCTTCACACATGAGAATACCACGGAGAAGGAAGAGACCGAATTTCAGTGCAGAGAGTAAAATGGAGAGATGTATATATTTCAAAAAAATATAGGCAGACTTCTATTCTTATTTTTTCTTTTCAACTCAATGCTTCACTTCAAATCCCACCACCTTTTGTAGATATGTAACATGTAGAGTGGGTGTTTTGAGCCTATCTTTTTTGAGCTTGAGTTTGGCATAAAATCCTGAATTTTCCCTCTGTAGAGCTGCTCACTGGCCTTCCTGTAGAAAGGTTCCTGTAGACTATGTTTCTACTCTTGTAGAGTGCGATAATGCTTCCATATAGCCCAATAAGCGGAAGGGTTTTGAAACTAGCAGGGAGTGACTATTTCGATGTTTTGAAGGTGGTAGCTGAGTTTTTGCAGCCGAGAACTCATCGATGCAAATGAAAACAAAGGTGGTGGAGGCTTCGATAGCAACATACTTAAGCTTATGGCGTGTTTTGCGGTGACGAGATGAGGTGGCAGGAAGGGTACATTTTCCCCATCTGGACCATTGGTCCCTACTTCAGTGCCATTATGATACTTCATGCCGCTTGCCCATAATCACTTCCATCATTCCCATTATACGATGCCACCACTACCTGTTTTGAGTTTTTCTTCTCGAGTTGACTGAAAACACATGCCGACTGCATCCACTGAATGCTGTTTGAATTGGACGAGGCTTGTTTGAACTAGACGAGGGTGGTCAATTAGTTGGTCACCGATTTCATTTAATCATGACCATCTCAATGGTTCATGTAGTTTCTAAATCATACTCACACAATAGAGGAATGGGTTTAGCCACTTACTTGTTTGTCACTATCGTGCTTTGCATGCTCAGACTTTGGCACTTTGTTCATGGATTGTTGCTGTTATTGGCCACTCATGGCTTATGAACTGGTGACTAGGCTATCTCATGCTGGCAATATTCTTAATCAGGAATGACTCCTTGCACGTTGTATACACTTGTGGCTACACTGACCCTACTTCTAGAGCTTGTTCTTTTAAGGGGATGAGCTGTTACAGGAATCTTGCAAGATTTCCTGTAACTATTTCTCTCTCTAAAATTTATGGTTGAGGTTTGAGCACGGACTGAAGGGATGGTTGAGGAAGGTTCTGAAGGAAAAGGAAAAACAACTTGTATGCACTAGGTAAGAAAGAAGTTAAGGATGATGTTTTTTATTCTTCATCATTTTTTCTAAACAAAAGAAACAGAATTTCTGTGTTTTTTGTGTAGGGAAGAAAGAAGCAAGTGGAAATGTACTGTTGCAGGGATGGAATGGAGGGTTAGGAGGATGAATGGTGCCAGTGAAGTCCACAGGTCTTCTAGACAAATTTCTAGCCGTCTAATGCTTTTCTAAACTTGATTTCGATCTCTCTGTGGTTTCTACAACAACCTCCTGTAGAATGCACAGAGCTTCCTCTAGGACGAAAAATTCCCAGAACAAGTGAGACCAGGGCCTCGGACAAGACAATGGTGATTGAGAAATGATCTATCAGGGGTGTATTCAGCCTGGCCATGTCCTTTTTTCTGCTATGACCCTCCTATAATCTGTAATACATTCAAAAGAAGTTATTTTTTCTATTTTTTTCTTCTTTGTTTTTTTTTTTTTGAGACAGTTGGAGCGCCTATAGGAGGTTTTCACCCTCACTATCTACCCTGGGTGCCTCCAAGAGGTTTTCACCTAGGGATCTTTTATTTTTTCTGTTTTTTTCTCTTTTTCTGTCTTTTTTTTTTAGGGTGTGGGTGGAGTGGAGGCAGAGACCTGCTCCACTACCAACGCTATTTTACTTAGATTGTCAATGAATTCTTGCTTGGAGAGGGGCTTCCTGTAGATCTTCAATCGATGCCCATTGACGAGCATGGGATGGCTTCTTCATCAATGGTCCACATCAACACCGAACCATTGTCATTGCACTTTTCTACTGTGTATGGTCCCAACAATCTTGTCCTGAGTTTTCCCTTGAAATCTTTATACCTTGAATCATACAACAATGCCCAATATCCTTTCTGGAATTGTTTTTCTTTGAGGTGTTTGTCATGCCATATTTTCCTTTGATGTTGGACTACTTCTGAGTGGAGAAGGGCCTGCAATCTCTGTTCATCCAATCCATTTGGCTGAAGTAACATTTCCTTTTGTGCATGGTTGAGATCTAGGTCTAGCTGAGCTGCCATCCCTAGTGTGTTATATTCAAATTCTATTGACAACAAGGACTTCTTCCCATAACCAGCTCATAGGGAGTGAACCTTGTGGTGGCTTTCTAGGTGGTGTTATAGCCCTAGGTGGCCTCAACTAATGAATCTTCCCAATATTTTCTACTACTGCTCACTACCTTGGTCAAAATTCCTTCCAAAGCTCTGTTAGTGACTTCCACCTGTCCATTTGCCTACAGATGATAAGGGGTGGAAGTTTTGTCCTCAATTTTGTGATGTGTGAGCAAGTCTTCAATCAGATTGGAGGTAAAATGACTCCCTTGATTTGTGGCTAATTCTCTTGGATAGCCAAACTTGTAGAAGATATTCTCTCTCAAAAACTCAACTGCTTTTTCTTCTATTGCTTCCTTGATCGCCTTTGTTTCTGCCCATTTTGTCAGGTAATCAGTGCACACAATGATGTAAGATTTCTATTTTGAAGCAGGGTTGCCGGGACCCACAAAATCCATGCCCCACTTCTCAAATGGCTCGAGAGTCTTGAGGTTGTAGGAGCATCTCATCCATTGGAGTAGCTTTTCCCATCTTTTGACTTGAGTCACATTGGTTGATATATCTCTTGACATCTTGATGAAGAGTGGGCCAATAGTAACCTGCTTGCGGAATTTTGAAGGTAGTCCTCTTTGCTGCAAAATGGCCCCCATAGGGCCCATCATGATAGGTTAGGAGAATGTCAAAAAATTCCTCCGCCCTGACACATCACCTCAAAATCTGATCTAGGCCAATTTTGAAAAGGTTGCCGCCAATCCACTTGAATGGGGCATTTTTCTTTACAATCTTGCTCTTCTCTTTTGAGTACAGGTGTGGTAGAAACTGTGCTGAAACCAAGTAATTTAATATATCGGCAAACCATGGAAAGAGTACTGAGATAGAAAATAGATGTTCATCTAGCATTCAATCATCCACCATTCCTTCTTCACTTGCAGGCAGATCTAGTCTGGTTTTTTCATTAAATACCTAATTGTAACATGATTAGTGTGTACGAATGTTTGATAGCCGATGATGTAGTGTCTAAACTTATTTAGGGAATGGACTACAACTAGGAGCTTCTTTTCGGTTACAGTGAATTTTAATTCTTCCTTTGACAAGTTTTTACTTAAAAAATATATGGCATAAGGCAACTCCTCATCAATTTTCACTAAGGCTACTCCTATCACTTTGTTCGAGGCATCTGTATGAATGTGGAAAGGTAGGGCCGAGTTTGGACCTCTCAAAATTGGGGTAGTCACTAGTTTACTTTTCAAGGTATCCAGAGCCTCTTGACAGTGGTCAGTCTATGTGAACACAACATCTTTCCCTAAAAGACCAAACAATGGAGAGGCTAGCTTACTAAAATCCTTAATGAATCTTCTATAATACCTTGATAAGCCTAGGAAACTCCAAACATATCTTACCTTTTGAGGACGTGGGAACCTTTGGATGATGGCAATTTTTTTGGGGTCCACCTGTAATCCTTGCTGAGAAATTGTATGACCTAGCACGGTCCATTCAGTCATCAGGAATTCACATTTTTCAAGACTGAGGAACAGGTTCATTTCAATGCACTTGGCTAAAACTTTTCCTGGGTTATTCAAAGCTTCCTGGAAGTTAGAACCATAAGGGGTAAAGTCATCCATATAGATTTCCACTGAATCATGAACCAGTTTAGCAAATATACTCAGTACTTCTCTCTGGAAAGTGGAGAGAGCATTGCACATCCCGAAAGGAAGGACTCGATATGAAAAGGTACCCCAAGAACAAGTGAAAGTGGTCTTATCTTTGTCTTTTGGGCTGATTTAGATCTGGTTGTACCCGCTAAACCCATCTAGGAAGGAGAAGAACTTCTTCCTCGCCAGGCCATCTCACACTTAATCTATGAAAGGCAAAGGAAAATCATCCTTCTTGGTGGCCTTGTTTAGTTCTCGATAATTGACATAAATTCTCCACTTCCCATTTTTCTTTTGCACTAGCACCAAAGGAGAGACCCATTCACTGTTAGAGAAGGGGTAGATGAATCCTGCATTTAATAACTTTTGTAGTTCTTCTTTGACAATGTCCTTAAGGGTTGGATTCATCCTCCTTTAAGGCTGCCTGACTGGTTTGCAATCTTCCTAATGTAAATGTGATGAGTACAAACTAAAGGGTGGAATCCCTTTATCTCCTTATAGCTCCAAGAAAAAGCATCCAAGTGGTTTCTAAATAATCTACACAGTTCTTTCTCCTGAGAGGTGGATAGGGATGAGTTAATATTCAAGGTTCTTTCTATGCCAAATTCCACATTCTTAAATCGGAGAGAGATTGGATCAGCCACACAAAGATCAACTAAAGGGTTGGCTTGGGTTTCTTCCACCAGCTCTTCTAATGGAAACACACTAGGGGGTGGATTCTGAATCAAGTCCTCAATAAGATCATCCTCAGTTTGTGGGCCCCCCATGGTAGCTTTTGCTGCACACATTGGTGTGGAATAAACTTCATCCTCATCTTCCTCCTCCAACCAGAGAGGTAAATCATATTTTAGCAAAGGTTGGGCAGGTAGATATAGGACTAGCTTCTTGGACATATGCCTATTCTTAATTGCCATGTTCCTAGCTTGACAACTAATGTAGGCATCTGCAATAGCCAACCAAGGTCTTCCCAGGATGAGAGGATACCCATTGAGCTTTGCCTTTGGTTGGAGAAATAGGAAATTAGTAGGGTACTCCCAAGATTTGATGGAGACCATTACATCTTCCACAATCTCTTCAAGGGTCACGGTGGAGTGACCTGCTAACTACAGTACTGTTGTGGTTTTTCTCAAGGAGCCCTGAAGGTTGAGCTTGAGCATAGTGTCCCTGGTCATCACATTAATGGCAGCCCCTAGATCAATCAGGGTATGGGGGATTATGGTGCCATTGATGTGGACATTGACTACAGGATTTCCAGGGTCTAGATATTTCAGAGAGATCACCTGCCCCAACATCTGGTCGCATAGTTGTCCTATGACATTGATGGTTGGAGCATCTCTCCTGCACCTGCTTGGGTGCCTGAAGCACTTCTCCTTGATCATTTTGTTGTATATAGGCACATCCTTTATGGGCTGGAGAAGTTGTATCTTTACACATAACGGTTTAATTCTCCCAGAAGTTCAGTTTCTTCTGGGGTCAGTTGTGTGGGTCCAGTTAATCTCCCAGGAAAGGGTGGAATGATAGTTGGTTCACTTTCCTATTCTTCCTCATCCTCCTTAGGGAGAGGTTGGTTATCTAGGAGAACCTTCCCAGATCATAGGTTAATATCTTAAATCTCCACAACATAGGTGGGGCATGATGTTTCCCCACTATATACTTGTTGGGACTGTCTGTTATTGGGGTTCGGGTTCGGTTGAGCAGGTATTTGAGGTTGCCTTGGTGGAGCAGGAGGCAGTGGTTATGGTTGAATAGGTGGTGGAGGCAAAAGAGTGGGAGGAGAATTGTATTGGGGCCTCCACCCCTAATGAGGTGCATTCCACTGAGGTTGTGGCTGAGTATAAGAGTGAAATGAATAATCAACTGGTTGAGCATGGTATTGAGATGGATATGACCAAGGAGGGGGTGTGGACTAGGAAGGATGAGTAGGAGGACCCCTAAAAGGCATGGAAGTGGATTGATTAGGGTTGTAATAGGTTTGGGATGTCCCTTGCATTCCCTGCTGGTAAGGTTTGGGCACATGTGGCCTCTTTTGGTTCATGAAATAGAGTGGTTTAGTGGCTCCTTTGGCCCTTTTTTATGCAGCTTTAAGATGGGGCAAGGAAGGGCACTGATTCGTAGGATGGTCTTCTTCACAGACTAAACACACTTCTATAGAGTTCAATGGACATTCATTCTGAGGGTGCCTTCCAGTGAACCTAGGACAAACGATGGCCAAAGCCCTCTCAGCTTCCTCTTCTTTCCTTTTGATATGCAAGGTATCCATTTGCATGGTATGAGTCTGCCTCATCTCACTCTTGAAATCTTCCAGTCGATTCTCAAATTCACTTCTGAGGGATGAACTAGATGAGGATGTACTGGCTAAAGGTTGAATTCCCCTACCTCTCTTTCTAGCTAGCCTAGAATGGTTTCTAAACAGACTCTTTATGTCATAATAAGGTAGTTGGTAGATGTCTCCCCCAGATAGCAAATGGATGGTATCTAGAAGGTCTTAAGGGACACCTCTAAGCAGGACCAACTTCAGAGATTCGGGGTCAAGTCTGCACCTGGCCCTTTTATAACTGAACTGAAGCCTTTCTTCATAGTCTTTTAAGGACTCATCACTTCCCATGGTCATCCAGAAGATTTCTTCCTTGGTATCCTTTGATATACAATAGTCCCAGTATTTGTTGTTAAAGACTTGCTGCATCTGAGCCCAAGTTGTGATGTTGTTTCCAGGTAACCTCATGAACTAGCCAATGTCGCATCCTTGAGAGTAGAAGGAAACAGTTTCAACTTCTGGTCATCTTCTGCATAGTCATAGGTTCGACAGAGAGCAACAAATTCAAACACTAAGGTATCAAGATCTTTGATAGTTATTCCATGGAAGTGAGGTAAGGTTGAAGGACTTATGTTTTTCATTTTAGTGTCCCCATTGGTCTCCCGGATAGGAAAGGCACCCTCTATTATTTCCCATTTCCTCTAACATTTCTGTTTTCAGCCATGGTCTCAAGAGGATTCGTTTCTTGCTCTTCTTCTGTTATAGGCTCTACGTATATGTCTGGAGGTTCACCTATAGGTTCTTCTGGATCACTGCCACCAAAGAAGGGAGAAGGGTGATGTGGTGGGGATGTTGGGCAGGAATTTTCTTGAATTGTCTCTATTCCTATGAGGCGTGAAAGGAAATCTATTTTTAGGTGATTTTTGTTTTCTCTGCTTGTACCTGAAAAATTGGGATGGATTGAACAACAAATTGCAACTTACTGAAATGAATCTTGCTGAAATGGAAATTGCAGAATTGAAATGAAGCCAGGAGATGACTAATCTACTTTGCTGGAATGGAAATTGCAAAATTGAAATGAAAGCAAGAAATGCCTAATCTACACTTTCTAAAATGAAATTGCAGAATTGAAATGAAAGCAGGAAATGCCTAATCTACGCTTATTGAAATGAAATTGTAGAATTGAAATAAAAGCCAGAAATGCCTAATCTACACTTGCTGAAATGAAATTGTAGAATTGAAATAAAAGCAGGAAGTGCCTAATCTAATTTTCCAGAATTGAAATGAAACAACTACTCTACTTTTGCTAAAATAAACTACTTAGCAGAATGTTGCAATAGAAATAGAAGAAAAGTAGTAATCACAAAATACTCTGACGCTTCCCTAGCAACGTTGCCAGAAAGTGGTGAGCACTAGTATTGCAGCAATAATGCTGCAACTCTTGGGGCTTCCTACTTTACTTTTATCAACTCGGTAGTTTGCAACAAACTTGGAAGCTGTCACTTGATCAACTTGTGCAAGTTCGCTAGGAGCTTAAGCCAACTTCTATGAGTTCTCAAAAGAAACTTTGACTGTGACGAAAGAAAACTAACTCTACAGGGGGTAATCTGTTTGTAGAAAGAGAAGAAGAACTAAAATGTAACGCAAACACTAGTTTACCTATTAACCCTACTTTTGGAAGAAAAGAGATGAAAATTGAAGAAATGAATGCCATTGACTATTGAAAAGCTAAATTTCATTTATTCAAGCTACTTCTGAAAAGAAATGAGAAGAAAACACCTTTTTGTGCTTTTGAGTGTTTTTATGTGGAATTATTATGCTTGTGATTTATTTGGTTGTGATTGTACAGAGGTTTGGTGGCAAAGGAAGATGGAGTTAGTTGTTGTAGAGGTCGAGGAAGGTGTGGAGAGGTCCTAAGAGGAGGCCGAGAGCTATTTTTTGAGTTTTGAAGGTGGAAAAATGATAGGAAACGGGAACTAAAGGCTAGATGAAGGTGTTGAGGTGTCTAGAACTTGTCAAGGAAGATGAAGAACGAATGTGATGGTTGGATTTGTTCAAATGGAAAGAAATCAAATTTATGGAAAGAAAAACGTAGAAATTAGGGCAGATTGGTGAAATGTTGTGAATGAGTTGGGAAATGTGTGAGAAGTGGGCTAGTGTTCGCTTTTCTATGGGTGTATGGTGAGCTGAAATGTCCTGCAAGAGATATACACATTTACTTATCAAAACTGACCAAAGAAAGAACTAACTATACCATGAAAACAAAATTTTGTCTTACTTGACCTAATTTCTAACCTACAAACAAAAAATGTTGAATAGTAACTGATGAACAAAAAGGAATGCAGAGAGATCTATGGTAAAAGAATAGGAAATTATCCAAACAACTAGATCTAAACCAATATCAACTTTCCCAAATCAATTTTTCACACTAGCAGTTGCATGGAAGAGAAAAAACTGTGTTTTTGGTGGTGGCAGTAGTGCCTTCACCTCATATCATAGTCCCAGGAAGGGAAAAAGGAGATCAGGTTCTCCTATTCGCCTTTTTGAATCTTATTCTATCACTGCAGTAACCTACTTAAGCAACTGAAACAAAAAGAACTATACTAACCATCAAAAGCAACCTAAGCTAACAACGTAGAATGAATCTATGCAACAGAAATTAACTCATGAATTGAAGCAGAAACATATAAGTACACAATAGGAGGTGATGGGCATCTTGGGTTGGTCCCTGACCCAAGAGCTTCAACCCTATAAAAGAGATCAGTGTTGGCTCAAAAACTGTTGCATCTTCATTATCAAAAATAGCAATTACATTACACAAACTGTTCTAAAAAAGGAACTCAAAAAAGAGCTGAACACAATGCTACACAAAAGTGTGAAAATCTACTAATAATTTCCTAACCTATTGAGGCTCTTAGCCTTCTTATTTATACAAATCAAGTCCTTCAACTGTCCTAAAATCAAGGACTCGGCTTCCTAGGACTAGAGATAAACAACAATCGTTCTTTACCTTCTCGGTTGCGCCTTGGAATCATTAATATGGACCTTTGTGCTCTGAGTTGTTGATGGACGATTCAAGGAAAGATGTCATAAATGTAGGAGACATCCCCCCTACAAATCCTCTTCCCTGTTTCCATGAGTTTTGGCTACTATTTGCTCATAATTCATTTGACTTTGTCCAAAATTGGTCAAAAAATCTGCATAAAGCATTCATTAGACTACATGGCAAAGTGACTAACCCAATTCACTCTATTAGCATAAAAATATTAAAAAACATGCAATAAACTAGTGAGAATGGTGGATTAAGTTGAAATAAGAGGTAGAATGAGCTCATATACTTACACATTTCTGTGGCTCATCAATGAGATCTATACTCTGGTCCTAGTTCGAAAGAATTATGATCATTTTGATTTTCGAGCTTCCATAAGCCCTTTTTGTATTGTGTGTGTCTCTAGAGCCACCTGGATCATGTGCACACTGACCCCTAGATGTAGGCTTACACGTTGATTGTTGCTAGAAGAAGAAGTTCATATAAAAATATTAGATAAACATGGAAAGGATAATGTAGTGGTTGATTTTATTTCTAGGCTAACTGTTAGTAGTGATTGCATGTTCGATGAGGATTATTTTCCAGATGAATATATTTTTTCTACTTCAACTCACTCATTGTGGTATGTAGACATATCTAACTAAATTTTTGTAGGGATATTTCCACAACATCTATGCTCAAAATAAAAGAAGAGTCTTCAGTAGAGTGAAAGATACTCTTAGGTAGAATGATACCTCTACCACACAGGGCCAAATCATCATATTAGGCATTGTGTGAGAGAGGATGAGATTTTTGACATCCTCAGAGCCTGCCATGAGGAAAATTGTGGAGAACACTTTGCTGATAGGAGGACAAGGCGTAAAGTCCTTTCAACAAGATATTATTGGTCTACCATATCCCAGGATGCAAAGAAATTTGTGAAGGGATGTGACAATTGTCAGAGAATGGGTCAACCACTCTAATAAGATGAAATGAAATTACAACCTAAAATAGTCTTGTAACCATTTGAGAAGTGGGCCTTAAACTTTATAGGACCAATTATTCCTTCATCTTAGCAGAAGTCCTACATTCTAGTCTGTACAGACTATGTCACAAAATGGGTGGAAGCAAAGACACTAACCAGGGAAACTAAATAGGTTGTTTTAGATTTTTTATTTGAAGACATTTTTTTCACTTTGGAGTACCTCGAGAAATAACGATAGATGTAGGACCACAATTCACATGTCATTTTATCTAGAGGTTAGTTTATAAATTCAAGATACGTCATAGAATTACCTCACCATATCATCCTCAAGAAAATGGTCAAGTGGAGAGCACTAATAAGGTTATTGAAGGAATTCTCACTAAGATTGTAGTGAGCCACCGAAACAACTGGGTTGATAAACTTCCAGAAGCACTATGGGCATATAGAACTACATGGAGAAATACTACTAGATTTTCACCATACGAATTGGTGTATGGGGTAAAAACCCATTATTTCCCATTGAGTTCGAAATAAAAATACTCAGAACAACATTGGAACTGAACCTGGATTTGTCTTCAACTCATAAACATTGGCTGAACTAGTTAAATGAAACAGATGAGAGGAGATTGACTACCATCTAGCAAATAGAAATCATCTAGCGGAAGAGGGCTAAGTGGCATGACAAGTTTATCAAAAAGAAGGTGTTTCAGAAAGGTGATTGGGCTCTACTGTATGATTCATGATTTGAATACTTCAAGTCGAAGCTTTGCACCATATGGCTACGTCCTTCTGAGGTAAATACAATATTCAACCATGGGAATATGAGATTAATTACCATAGATAGTGCCAAAGTTCCATTTCTTTTCAATGGGCATCATCTTTAGTTATATCCAACACCAAACTCAAAGGATTGATTTATCAACATTGTCTAAGGATCTGATTTTCAAGTTATGAGGGAAGGGGAAAATTCTCCTGTGCTATCAAAATATTAAATTCCAATAAGTGTAGCAGTTGAGAAACAACTTTTGTTAGAAGTTGACACACACACACACACACACACACACACACACACACACACACATATATCTTACTGTGAAAACCTCTTGTGGGGTGCAGGTAGATAGTTGTACCAGCTGAAAACCACTTTGTGGCAACTGATACACGTTTTCCTTTTAATAAGTTTTGTAACAACATGACATCTATAACATATGTGTAACATCATGCTTGTTATAAGCCCATTTTTATTCATTTCATTGTATTATTTTGAGAATTCTTTTGTAGGCACAAGTTGTAATGCCCTCAAAGGAATACATTGTTGTAAGAAAGTATTGCTGCAAATTTATTCAACCATCATGGAAAAATTATTTTATTGTTAAATCTATAGTAGTCAATACGATGCAGATGACTATAGTATGGAACCAATTCTAGCTATCCGCTTCAATAATCACCATCACAATCACTCCGATATCAGTATCAATCAAATCATCCCCTGGTAAGTCTTACAAAAAAGAATTAATATTTTTTCCTTATTTAGCAATTATGACAGTTAATACATCATTTCATTTTGACAGCCGAGGATGACCTTTGCATTTAAGTGGGCGGGAGGGGGGTGGGGGGGATCATTTTTTTATTCGTGACATAACTTGATTTGAAGTGACAATACCCATTACTCATTATAACCTTGCATGAAAGATCATCTCAATAATTCAAATCGTATCTAAGTTATATTTTCACACCTTTGAATTAATGATGAAATGATGATCTGTATCACACATCTTTCTGACTTGATATCCTTTCCTATCACCCTGATAACTGCCCCAACATAACTCTGTGCCCTCATTGCATAGATTTTTCATGAATTGTGATGGAAAGCATGTGAATGTTCATAATGATTGTTAAAAAAATTAGTGAAGGGTCTATAATAGTGAAGGATGGGAGGAACAGTAGTAAGGCATGAACCGAATTCCACCGAGGCTTTGGAAAAATGCCCAGAAGCACATAAAATCTTTAGAGAAGCAACGTGGATCGAGGCTTTTGAGTGACTATGGGGTTGGATGAGAGTGTTTCTTCGGAATTTGCCTGAAATATGAACACGAATCGAAGAGAGGTAAGCGGCCTAAGACTGGAGATTACAGAGGAAGTGATTACTAGAGTAACAACACTTCGACCCAAAGGAAAGAGGTGGCTGAACCAAAAAATTAATGATCCTTACCTTAAAGATTAATTCATGTAGGGAGAAGAAAAATTGGTCAAGAAGGGAAGAGGAATTAATTTCCTTTCCCTTCCTCAATCATGGAATGATGTTTCCCTATTCATTACCAAGTACATTACAAGTGAGGGGCGCTCTATAATAGTATTCAACTATCATTTTTTTGTTGTTGAGCCATCTTCGACATGGGAAATTGGTTCATCTTCCCTATTTTCTATTGGAAAATTTGAAACACATGGCTGCCTCAGTAAAGGTAGCCTCACATCCATAGAGCTGCATTATTAATAATGGCCTCATAAAATTGATCGTATTGGAATATCTAGAGCAAAAAGGAAGAAATTGGGAAAACTTTATCAATGAAGGAACATAAACTCTAAGACAGAGACAAGCTGAAACTCCTATAGATGCTCTGTAGGAATAGCTGAGTAGGGATAGGGATAGTCTTCAAGAATTAGAGTTAAAAATAGGTCACTTGAGAATCTTGTGGATGGAGGAATATTAAAAAAAAGGGTTAAGTTTGTTTCTCAACTAGAACCCTTGCCACCATCCAAGAAGAAACAAGAACCCTCACTGTCATCCAAGAATAAACCAAAACCCTCACTGTCATCCAAGAAGAAACCAAACAAGAGAAAGGAACAAAAGGAGAAGTAAGAAGAGACAAATAAGTAAAAGAAGAGGAAACATAGCAAGAAGGAAGACACTTCTTCATCAGGTAAGGACGAAACTCGAACTTTGCTGCTTAAAATTAAGAATCTAATAGTAGAAAATAATAAATTAAAATGGTAATTAGAAGGTAGAAAAATGAAAACAAAGGTTTGAGGTCTTGATACATTAGCTGAGGTTGTTGATAAGTTACGGTCTGAAACCACATAGGGGCCTTCATGTATAGAATGTGTTGAGGGTCTAGCAATAGCAGGGTACAAGATTTGCATTCCAGACACCATATCAGAAGGAACCCAAACAAAACCATGGAAGGATGACAGATAAGAAATTGTTGATGATGTTGCTGACACATAAGAACCATTAGTAGAAACAAACCACCCCATGTATTTTAACCTACAAATCAATAGACAAGAACCAGTCAACGATGTTGCTGATACACAAGAAACGACAGTTCAAAAAGAGGCTTTTAAGGAAGAAAATTTGAGATTTTTTCCAGAAGAACCTATCAATGATGTTGCTGATACATAAGAACCAACAACTAAGATAGAGAAACTCAAAACACGAGATGTTGTTAAACCCTCCACTGCTATTGTACATGAAACAACATAGGACCCTGAAGCATGGTGACATTCAAAAAGACTTCTGCTAGTATTGTAATTTTAGAATTGGGAGCAAATGTCATTTTCCCTGAAAAAGGGAGTGATTTCATTGGAAGAACATTAGAAGGATATTCATACCCTCAATGATCAATGGGTTGAAAAATTGATGATGGAAGAGTTGATAAAGTGGGAAATGAGGAAAGTTGAGATAGAAAAGAAAGAACAGAGACAAAAATTACGACAAGAGGTCAACAAGCTGACTAGAGAGAAAGGTAAAATGTATGAGTTAGCCCTAAAAATTTTAGGTTGCAAGACACCATCTCCATCATACCCGATCTTCTTATTGGAGAAATTTTATCGTTTCTAGTTGAGAGCTATCCATGAGAACATACCCTACAAGAGAATTTCCACTCAAATGTTTCTAGATCTATTTTTCTCATGTCATTTTGATGAGAAGAGTCTATTATGTGAACTCTTCCTGCAAAATATATTTGTTGAGAATTATAGTTTGCCAATGGATGTAAACCTTTCTCCCTACATTGGAGATTTACAGCTATGGGTTTTCATATATTTCATGAGAAATCAAATTGATTGGCACCTCGCCACAAAATCATCTGCTATTAATGAAGAAAAGGAAAAACTCATGATAAGATCAAAACATGGTATGGTCATTATAATGAGGCGTCAATTCAAAAAGTTTCTCAGTAAACGTGGCATGATAGAACAAATGCCCCTCTATAAGAGAAGGATTGTTTCATTTTTCTTTAATATTTATGAAAAATTGAAAAGTAAAGCATTAGTTGGAAGCCTGAAATGATGGGAAGACTAAAGTGACACATTACAAGTAGGGGATCCCTTTGGGTACCCCAATTTTTTGATAGTTGTTACTCCAAACCCTAAAATATGTATGAATTTTCAAAATGATGGGAGCTTTCTGGATGGGGATAAAATTTAAGTTTCCCTTGATTTGGCTCCTATTTAGAAATACAAGCCTCACTTCCACCTAAGAAAGTATGATGAACGTTCTTGGACACATCAACTCATGTCTACCTAGGCGTATAGGAAATATGATGAAGATATTGTTGGTGCCTATGATTTCACAAAAATACATTAGCAACATGTGAGTGTCACAATATATGAGGACCATGAATATTCTGAAGAATCTGCATGAGGACATGTAGTGGCTTCAGTTGGGGGGAGATGTTGGGTGCAATATTTGAGGATATTACAAGCACCCTTTTCACCATTTTTTTCCATTCTCCCTCATTAAACCTAAATTTTCCCTAGCATAATGTCACTCCCTCTAATAAAGAAGAAACATTTTTCTTTGACGTAATATTATGCTATTTTCTACTAAGTATTGAATGAAACAATGCTTTCTTTGGGATGACTAACCAGGGTATATTTGGAAGAGTTATTTTGAATACTTTTCTTTTAGGTGTTTCCATAACTACTGATAGCCATGGGTGAATAGTTGTTGTTGTGACTTGTTGTTACACAATGTAAGTTGCTGTTACACCCAGGGTTTTCCATTTTCTATTGTTACACCACAAAGCTGTTGTTACATTATGAATTGTCAAAGATTGTAGCCACCATTTTCAAAGACACTTTTCAAGGGGCCACATGAAGTAATTACATGAGGATAGTTAAGAGATCTTAGTAGTTACAATTGTGTCTAAATAGGAGTTGCGTAACCATAAAAAATCTTTATTTAAAGCAGTTTGTAACAATTTCTATATTTTTATTATTTATGTTAACTTAATTAGCATGAGAATCACAAATTCTCATGACTCATTCATTTTCCTAATTTTGGGGCTTTGTAAAGACCTTATCAAAGAGATTAGTATCATGCGAAGGGGGACGAAACATAGAAGATACCAACATTTTTATCTTGTACTCTTCAACTATTTTAATACAAGCATATATTTGTTGATGTTACTGCAATTTTTGTGTTGAATATTTAACTAGTTTTCATTTTACTCCTACACCTTGCTAGGGAGGAAGGTCCCTCCTTAGTAGGGATCAAAGTATTGATAGGATATTTGTTTTCTTTCATGTGTTAGTGTGGATTTAATATTACTTCTGCACACGTTTCATTGTAGGATATATACAATACTGCTTTCATATTTATTATGTGTTATTACACAGGATAATCAATTCCATGTTATTTAATTGATGTTGTATCTTTAGCTGATAGTGCATGGGACACCTATCTTTATTCTAAATTTTTTATGAAGTGTGGATCCTTTACTTGTTGAATGTGTTTCATTTCTATAGTGTTCCTTTTAATTACTCCAATCATGTATTTTCATTCTGCAAAAGTGCTTTAATTTTTGCAAGCATGTTCACTGACATTTTTTTCTATTTTACCTGGTTGTTACATGTATCAGCATAGATAGTGCGAACGCATTTGAAATAAAAAGACTTACCTTCGTTGATAATTAATGATTGTGGTTTAGTTACTTTAGGAGTGATAAAACTTCACAAAAAAGAAGTTTATTGCCAATTACTCTCAAACTACCCAAGGATCCATGCATCTATTGAAAAAAGGAGTGTCATTTATTTGGGATGACCAAGCCCAATATTTGTTTTATGCTTTTAAATGGGTTTTTTTTTTAACCCATTTACTCCATCCTCCATATTTCATCCAATGTTTCTTGTTATATATTGCAGCCTCTTATTCTTCCATCAGGATGGTTCTTGTATAAGAGGATGAGAGGCACAATGAACTACCCATCTATTATCTTAGCAAAGGCCTTGTTGGTCTTGAGCTTCATTATTCCCATATTGAGAAGTTGGATTTGGAAATCATTATTGTTGTCCAATGACTGAGGCACTACATATTCTTGTGAAAGACCACAGGAATTACTAGCTTCAACCCCATGAAGCATATTCTTAGCTATCGAATCACTGGGGGAAAATACTCCAAGTGGATTATTACTCTTCAGGAATTTGATTTGGAGTTTTCCATTTGTAAATCTAATAAATCCCTCACATTTGTGGAGTTGATTGCTAATCAGTTGCCTCGGACTAATGAGGAAGTTGTGTCCATGGATCTCTTTCTTGATGAATCCTTGTTCCTCATTATTTTTTCTAGCCCTTGGTATTGATATGTCCTTCTATATCTCTAGGCTCATCTTTTTTGGCCTGAACTTTCTCATGATAGTTGTTGACACATATGCCACCAGTCTCGACACTATGTTATTATTGTTGATACCTTATACCATCGTGGTGTTGAAACTATCTTATAACAATGCGTTACTCATGAAGTCAACATGTCCTAAATGATTGCCATGCTAGGGAATGTGGTGGTCATCTCTCTATGCTTGCCACTACTAAGAATAAGTTGTGTGCCAGGTACTTTTGGCCTTCACTCTTCAAATATTTCATATTTTTAGTTCCAAAAGTACCATCCATGTCAAAGCTTCTCTAAAAAATGTGCACACATCCTACCCTTTTATACTATGTGGTTTTCATTGGTCCTTTTTACCAGTGGGGTATTGATTTTCTGCAATGTAACCCACTTGCAACTTGCAATTGCTACTACATTCTCATGGTCATTGACTTCTTCACTAAGTGGGCTGAGACTATGCCTACATAATCAAATGATGGCACCACCAAAGTGCTATTCTTGTTTAATCATGTCATTGATAGGTTCAATGTGCCTAAGGAGATTCTTATTGACCATGGTAAACACTTTCAAAATCATATGATGTGGGAACTGGCTTCCAAATTTGGTTTTCATCATGAACACTTAACTTCTTACTATCCTTAGGCTAATGGTAAGGGTGAGGCCATTAATCACACCTTTAAAGCTATGTTATGTCAGATGGTAGGGAATCAGAAGTAAAAGTGGCATCTTATTCTCTTATTTGCATTATGGGCATACCAAAAATCTGTTAAGTTTGTTATGGCATTTATTCCTTTCCAACTAGTTTATGGAGTGGAATTGGTTCTCCCCATTTAGTTTGAAATTTATTCCCTTGAACTAGTCATGGAACTTCTTCCTTACACTTCGGCTAAGGAAGAACATCTATTACACCTTACCCATATAGATGAACAAATCCTTGTCACTCTTGTTAATAACAAAAGTCTCAAGAAACAATTTAAGGCCCATTGTGATAAATTTGTTTGATCCCATGTGTTTTCTAAAGGTGACCTAGTTTTGGTCTACGATTAAGACCATGACAAGTTAGGAGAAGGAAATATTGAATTCTTGCGGCATAGTCCCGATATTTTTAAAGGTTTTCTCATTAAAGGGGGCTATGAGTTAGTTGATTGTGATGGGAATCCACTTTTGGAGCCCTGTAATTGGCTCTACCTTCAATGCTACTATGCTTAGTTTCTTTGCATGATCACTTGTACATAATGTATATAGGCATGGGCATGGTGCTTTTCTTTGTTTATATTTGTGTTTACTCATGGTTTTTGAGTGATTCATGTATCTATTGTTTTTTTGATAGATGTAAATTCTCCCAATCCCCTTGATAGGATTTGAAAAAGGTGCAATCCATTGCACTCGAAACATAACTTTGGTTGCTTTGGTTATCTTTTCTCCCACTAACAAACATGTGAGTTTAAGGGGTGTTTTTCTTCTCCTAAGAACCAACATTGTGCATAATATAGTGTCACCATTGAGCTCTTAACCGACTTTAGTTTCCTTAGCATATGCCATTTGGTTGTTAAGATTGATTCCCAAATTGTAGTGTCTGAACTCAACTGTATTTATTCTTTGAGGAATCCTATAATCTTATGTTATTTTTTGAGGATATGTCTACTGGAATGATCATTTGGTTATATTTATTATGTCATACATTCCTAATTAGCTAATTTATTATGTCATACATTCATTTTTAGCTAATTATGTGTTATATTGGAATTTGATGTCTCATTAAAGTTTCAACCCTACACATGATAACACACATTGTAAAGTACACATTGTTTCATAAAACAAAGCATAAATGCCATCATTTTATTATATCATAATAGACTTTCGGTACATTGTTCAAAATATGGGCATCTGAGGCCCTAACCATAATTCCATACATATGGAGCAACATTAAAAACCATAGGAAAACCATTATCCTTGGTCAATGGTGTTCATGATAACATAACATAGCATGTAGAATTCTCTGTAATGCTCCTAAGTGGAACTGCTAGTGTTAATCCCTCAACATTGTGAGTGAACTCTCATAACTCCTTGTTTTCATCATCCTCTCTGATTGTTGCCTGTATTGATTAGGCCTAGACTAGTGATACTCCATTCCTTAAGGAAGAATAGCCATCAAGATGAACCAGTGAAATATATGAATATCACATTCACTACATGTTAGCAACTTTGTACCCATACCAAACAACAAAATATTAAATATTTCAAAAAACTAAAAACATAAAAAAATACAAAAAATTCAATTTTTTTATACCTATTCCACTCCAATACATCCCTAGGGCTAAGACCATATCTGGCTCTCCTTGGAATTTTACCCCATCATATGCATAGTCATCTACTACTAAGGGCACCCTCTTCAACCATTTGAACAGGGGAAACTAGTATCCACCATGGACACCCTCCTTCCTCACCATAAGGGAACACCATCTCATGATTTGAGAATCTCATAATATTCGACCATTGGCCTCATTGGTGGGAACCTTTCCAAAAGCTAATGATACTACCAAACTCTCGTTCCCAATTTTTTTTTATCCTTCCTCTTCTTTCCTTCATAAGTTAAACTCTGAAATTGTCCAACACACCCTCACACCAGTTGAATAAGGTAGGTTCTAGACATTGCATTACCGAGTCCATGTGCAATTTGGTTACCACATGGGTAACTTTAATCCCTTCCACCCACGTGATGTTGTATGCTATGGTTCATACTATCAGGTCTTCAATGGCCTCAATCAATATTTTATCATCATCTTCTCTTATGCCTTCGCTATAGTACTGCTTTATGTAGCTACTCATCCTTTCTCCACTCCTACTTCTCACAACCCTGTGAGGAAATAAATATCCTCCAACCCTAAACTGAATGACTTAGACACTACTACAAATTGTTGGTTCTCTACATCACACCAATCAACGATATTTTGCAACAAATGAGATTGGTTGGTCATACTATGAATCTTAAAATACTTCAACAAACCAAAATCTCTCAATTCATCTAGTGTTTTCAGATGAGTTGTGGCTTGCATGTTGTTGGGAACGTGCTTTGTTTCCCTCCAATTAACCATGGTTTCTCCTACACCCAACAAGTCATAGATTAGTTATGAGCATGGTCACAAGAAAAAACATGGATTTCCCTAATAAACCCCAAGAAATATATAATTTATGGAAACAAAAGAAAACATTGTTCTTTTGACCTTGGCCATTATGTTAGAACAATCGAACCTTAGCTACATTCACACAATGTGTGGCAACAACAATGTGACTATATCCTTTCAGTTGAAAATTATCCATTTCTTCCTAACGACTTGAAGAATAGATAATAATTTTTTTCCCTAAAAAACACTCCGACCATTAATAAATGAGTGCCAAATATGCACAGTAAAAGATACAAAATAAACTTACCTTGCCTTTGGATTATCCTTTGGTTCTCTTTCTACTCATTGCCCTCCTTCCTTAATCATTGCCAATCCTTTTCTTCTCCTCTCTATAGAAATCGAAAGAAATTTTCTACTCCTAATGAAATTGAACTCAAATCAAGAGACAAAAAATTCTTCTACTATTCTATAGAAAGGAAAATACATGATAAAAACACACAATAACATGAAATGATCAAAAATTAAGGAACACAATGATTTTATAGAGGAACCCGACTGGGAAAACCCCACCCACTACTTTGCAATAATTCAGATGAGAATATGGATCAAGTATAATGTCTTACTTCAATCCAAAAGCACATGTTGCATTACAATTCTAGTTTTCTTATCATTGATTTTATCTAAACAACAATTAGTCAATTCAAGGGTTAACATTCCTCCTATTTCCTTGCAAAATGCTAGAGGAAATTAGTCCCTAAAATTAGGATAATTCCATATTTCCTTGCACAAATTGCGAAGGAATTGACCACCTACTCAATGCAAAAATCATGTACACTCAACTAGTATATAATTGATAATTACAAGGTGCCATTTCCTCTACTCCAACTAGGAAATTCAAATTTCATGCGTGACTGGGTTTATTTTTAGTAAATTGATCAGTTAACTGAGAGATCAATGGGTTAACAATTGTTATAACTACTAAACTCAACTCCTAATGACTCCACTAAAGACTAGAGCTAATTGAAGTTAAATAACAATAACTCCACCATATTGCTAAATTTCAGCAATCAACCCATGCATAACTCTACTTCTAGCCTATAACTTGAATTTATTGACTTAAGTAGGAGACAAAGTCATGCCACTCTAGCTAACTGCAATCCAAGTAATCTTGCTGATGTGGAAAATCGAATTTCTCCATTTGGCTAAGGCACAAGTCAAAATGAAGACTTTTCTTGCTACATTTTAACACTCCCTCTTAGTAAGAAAAGTGTTATGCACCACCGTTATCCAACTTCTGTGGAACTTGAATTTTTCTCTTGACAACACCTTTGTCAAAATGTTTGCATCTTGCTACTCTATGGGCATTTACTACAACATCAAGATTCTCCTCTGCACACAATTTATCAAATGATGGTACATGATAAGAATGTGCTTGGAACTGCCATGGAATACTAGATTTTGAGAGAGCTTGAAACAACTATGGTTATCATAGTAAATCATAATAGGATCCATCTCCTGGCTAAAAATACCAACAAGAATTTTCCTTGTCCATATGGCGTTGCATGTTTCTTGACTAAAACCAATATAATTGGCCTCTACTAAGATGAGTGTTGCAAATCTTCATTTACTACTAAACCAGGAAATAGTTGTTGACCCAACATGGAAGATAGCTCTTGAAGTGATGTTCCAATTTTTGAGAAATCAATGACAAAGAGATGAGGAAAAAAAATAATTAATTTGATTTCTCCATTTTATTCACATTTACATGTGATATATTATAGTTACATTATTACCATTATCATCTTCTTCTTCACAATTAAATAAATTTCAAACAGAAGATCATATCGCAAACATACGAACACCATAAATAGGCTCCAAGCTAGGGAAAAAACCTAAGAGGGGAAAACCCATAAAATATATCTTCGTATAGAATTTGTCCAATGAAAAACTTCCAAGGCCAATATTAGATGAAACCCTAAAGGATAAGCCATCCAGAACCTTAAACAAATCTCTGCAACATGTTCACTAAGGAAACCCTAGTTCCTCCAAGTAACTCACACAAGTGAACAACCATAACAAAAATATGTTTTTCTTCCTTAATGTCTACAAAAATTCGCTCCACTTGCTTTCTACTTCGCTAGATATGGAAACCTTCTCTAAATGTTTTCATGGAGCATATATGTCTTCTTCAAGTGTGTATCCAAATGAGCTAAGACTCCTCTTTAAATAGCCCTCTCCTAAGAGCGTATTTACCTTCCTTGATTCGACATGAGGAGAACTTGTTGACTTATCCTTAGAGACTTATAGGAACATTAGTTTGCAATATTAAACTTTCTCTTTGATACATGAGCCATCCAAGGGCTAGTACATTATGACTTTGACCTTTTGACTTGAAAATAAGACCCCTAAAGCACTCAAAGGGTGCATTGAGACCTAGGATCACAACATAATGGGAAAGAAACCCATTTCAATAGTAATTATTTTTCTTTTAGAAATAATTTTTCCTTTTTTCTTTTATTTTGACAAGTACATCAATAATTACATCATCTTTCGTCAAGTTCAATATTAAGGCATGACTCAAGTACAATAAATGAAGACCGATCCTAGTTACTGCTACAGTGCTCCTTCTTAACTAGGGAAGTATTCATCACTAACAATAGGTGCCAGGACAATATTTCCATTGGAACATTCTCATAAGAAGAGTCAAATTGGTAAGCCATCTTAAGCATCAAAATTATGATCAATTTACCAACAAATTTCAACATAGCAATGCCTTCACTAACAAGCTCTATCTCTCAATAGATCAGAGAAAAATGTTGGGAGGCTTTACGTGATACACACACTACCTCTCAAGGCACACACCCCACCTAGGTGTTCACCAAGTATGTCCCTCTAGGACTATTCTTCTTTTCTATTTCCAATCCTAAAAAATATTGATCCTCTTCGACCACTCTTCTCTCTAAGACCCTTTCATATCCCCAAAGGGAGTCGGCCATGAAACTATTACCTATATTGGACTCATGATCCTAAAGGATTATAGGTCTTAGATGCTTACTCAATCCTCCAGACGCCATTATTTTCCCATGGCCTTCACTGAGACTTACGGTTGTCAGTCATGGTCTAGTGCATGACATGTGAGATAGAGAGCCATGTCCTCCACTCCCTCTTAACCAAGGATGGTTGTCATACGTCATCATATGCCTGATAATATCTCTCAGGACTATTATCATCATCATCATAATCACACGTGTGATATTTCTCTAAACATCACAGAGCCCTCCAAGTATAAAAGAATCATCATCAATATAGGGTCAACCATCATTTTCCACATCAATGACTTGCAGTGGTTGCATTGTCGCGAACCAATCATCATGGCTTCCTCTAAACATTGGGAAATTTATCTATGATACTATAATTGAACAATATTAAACATGCTATCACATT
Organism: Pinus taeda; assembly: GCA_000404065.3. Classification (NCBI taxonomy): domain Eukaryota; kingdom Viridiplantae; phylum Streptophyta; class Pinopsida; order Pinales; family Pinaceae; genus Pinus; species Pinus taeda. Next base: position 19,607 of record APFE031323859.1, on the reverse strand, counting down.
TGTCATCATGGGGTACAAAATCTCCTTCAGACCAAGTGCCAAGGTAGTAACTCAATGGAATCATGATTGTCACAGATTCTCCATATAGCAAGATTGTGCAACGCTTATCAAAGTATCATGTCAGTGTCATGGAATTTCATCATCATCAAATCATTTAGCAGAGTCATCAATATCATGCCTCGACTAGTCATCTATTCATGCATATCCTCTCATAATGTTGCAACTCAACTAGCAGGCTTCTTAGAGACTTGCCCCAAAACATATAGAATAGATATCTTTCCTTGAATTAGTCTCTTTCACTAGCTTCAGAAAAAAAAATTTGTAGTCCTAACTTGTTATATTCAAAGCACATTGCATTGTCTTTCTCCCTCAGATGTTGATACCTTCCAAACTTTTCTTTGCTTAATGTGCTCATCCTTGCTGCATATGCCTGGGTTTTTCCTAGAGGATAATTTTCCTATTCGTCCTTCAAATGGGATGCATTGAGACCATAGATCATCAAAACTGGAGGTATCTTTGATTCCATAAATGAGCTCCATTCTTGAGGAAGACTACTGAAGATAATTGTTGTTATTTTTTCATTGGAGATCACCTCTCAAAAGTCCTGCAACCGATCCTTAATTCAACTAGATAAGTTGTGATACCTTCATCAAATGAAATTTTGATCTTGTACAACCTGTTCTTGTAGTGGCCTTCAATTTTTGGATACCATAGATTTCATCAATTCTGGATTTATTTTACTGTGCTCGATTATATATTTTTTTGCTCTAAGTACAGTTCGCTACTATCCTTTCTCTTGCACATATATAGGAACAGATGATTGTCATCCTGCTAAGTTCCACTACTATATTTTCAAGGTCAATGAACATTTTCTTCTCTCCTTGCCAATACAATCCTCATAAAATTGAGAGCAACAATTTAATCCTCAATTTTCTTCCAAGTGTCCATTTCACAATGATTGCCAACTAACAACACTACCGATCATTGATATAGTTGTGACCTCACCACTAACTTAAGCTTTCATTCCTTCTAATGAGATCAAAATTTCATTGATGTCTATACCCTAGGATAATGGTTTTAATGTAGACCCTATATCAATAAAAACAATATTAACTATTGCATAGGTCGGCTTCAACACGCATGACTAATTCAAGATGTGTATATATTCTAATGTCATTTTAAGGAATAAATAGTTTTTTACTTAATCACAGCTTATTATTCAAGAATGTGAACAAGGGTGTGGTATTTATCTCCTATGTGAAGAGGCTCGGTTCCTTGATATGCCAATGGCCTTACTTAAATTTTCACAAAGTTTCGGATTACAGTTTCAATTTCATGAAGCACATGTATACATGTTGATTAAGACCACTTGTAGGTTGACTTCCTTAACACATTGTTTCAAGCTTCAGAGAATAAAATTCTATATACATGGAGACTAAAATGTTTCAGACTCCACAAGCTTAAGATCCATTGTTCAGAGTGATTTTAAACTCGATTTATGCTTGTATAGAGATATAGTATCTTGAAATCCCTACCCAAGAAATCCATTCAATTTTGAGTTGAAACTCAACCGAGAGAAATATGCCATGCATTGTTGTGTAGAAGGATAAGGCATAGTGCCGAGACTTAATATATATATATATATATATATATATATATATATATATATATAATATATATAATATATATACTATATATATAATAATATATATAAATATATATACCAATCATACATATGTATAAACCTCTATGCCAAGAAACACATATACCAACCATTGTTATTATACCATATATTAAACAAGGAATGAGATTGAGAGTCTTATTCCAGAGGGAAAGATCATCATGCCAAGAGTACTATGGTAAAGCGAGAGAGAGAGAGATCCAAATATATTTGAGATTTTAAACTTTGATGAGATCTACCTTCCTATTGTTTGAGAATATGCCTCTTGGACCCTTAACATAGAGCTGTAATAGTGTCACTCCCTTTGAGAAGACTGCGGTCTTGTCATGGAGAGAAGGGCTAATATGTATGCCTGAAAACATTATCTCTATTTATCAAAAGATGCATATTCAAAAGAAATATTTGATTATCATTAGGTCACAGGTCACTACAGCCTCATCTCCCAGAAAGTGATATTCTCCCCACCCATTTTACAAAACATAGATTTGAAATGATGCTGAGAAATCAAGGGTGGATAGATGAGGCAAAAAAGAATTTAATTTGATTCCTCTATATTATGTACATTTACTTGTGATATATTATAGTTGCATACAAAATATCATAATCCAAACATAAGAACACTAGAAATAGGCTCCAAACCAAGGAAAAGTCCCAAGAGCGAAAAACCCAGAAAATATCTCTTCTTATAGAATCTGTCCAACAAAAAACTTCGAAGACCAATACAAGACCAAACCCTAAAGAATAAGCCACTCAAAACCTTAAATCTTTTCAACATAATCACTTGGGAAACCCTACTTCCTCCAAGTAAATGTCACAATTGAACAACCATAACAAATGTATGTTTTTCTTCCTTAATCTCCACAGAAATTCAGTCCTCTTGCTTTCTACTTTGTTGAATCAAACAACCTTCTCTTTTTCACATGGAGCAGATATGTCTTCTTCATGTGCGTATCCAAATGAGGTAAGGCTCATCTTCAAATAACATTTTCATGAGAGTGTATTTCCTTCCTTGAGTCGACATCAAGAAAACTAACCAACTTATCCTTAAAGACTTCTAGACACATTATTTTACAATATTAAACTATCTCTTTGATACATGAGCCCTCCAAGGGCTAGTACATCATGACTTTTACCTTTTGACATGGCAATAAGACCCCTAGAGCACTGAATGGGTGCATTGACCTAGGATCGCAACATAATGGGCAAGAAACCAATTTCAATAGTAATTATTTTTCTTTTACAAATAAATTTCCCTTTTTCTTTTCTTTTGACAAGTACATCAATAATTACATCATACTTTATCAAGTACAATATTAATTCATGACTTAAGTACAATAAATGAAGACCAATCCTAGTTACTTATTCAACACCTGTGAGATGGACTCTATACCCAATCTTCATGAGTAAAGCATTGGCGTATCACACCAACAATCCTCCTGTACCATAGCCCAAAATTTGGTGCGCCTCTGAGGTATCTAAGAACATGTTTTTCTACTTTCCAGTGAAGCTTGATAAGCTTCACCATAAATTGAATGAGTTGATTAACTGTATAACATATGTTGGGCCCTGTGTTCACAAGATACATCAAGGATCCCACTAGCCATTTGTAAATTGTAGGCCTTGTGTTCACAAGATACATCAAGGATCCCACTAGCCATTTGTAAATTGTAGCATCTACTGCCTCTCTCGTAGAAGCATCCCCCTTCCTCCAATTGTTAGCTAGAAGAGTGTCCATAGGCTTGCGATGCTTATGATCATGGTGAAGAATGAATGAAAAACGCTTCTATTTATAACAAAGTATTCACTTAATCTAAAAAATGTAGAATAATAAAATAATATTAACCAAATTAAGATCTAATTGCTTGGAATACTTTATTATATTTATTGGAGAGAGTAAATATATCTAAAATGGTTAAATATATTTATCTAGAAATATTAACAAATAAAATGATTTATTACTTATTTCACGAGAAATAAGAAAGCCGTGAAATTCAAAATAATTATTAAATAATGATTCCTAATAGAAAAAATTAAGGAAAATTAAATAAATAGTGATTTATTTAAATATTCCTAAGGGATTTAGTCAAATGTGACAACGAATAATTATATAAATAATGATTTAAAATAATTGTTCCTAAAGAAAATTAAATAAAATGATTTATCTAATTATTCTCATGGTATTTTTTTATTTAAATCATAAAATAATTTAATAAAAGCGGTTTACTAAATTATTTTCTACACTGAAAGTGATTTTACTATGGTAAAAGCAAATATACATGGTGTATTTCGATCCACCTAGAAGAATTGGCTAGGTGATCATTTTTTGGTGATAACAATAATGATTGATAATGAGCAATGTGATCCCTTTATTAAAGGAAAAGGTAAGGAAAATGATTATAGTGGAAACCATCATAAATATCATGAGGATCACACCAATCATGGTAGTGAAAATCAATGAATGAAATTCAAAAGGGTAAAATGTTCTTACGATTTTTTCAAACGAGTGTACATTGAAAATAATTTCCATAACACCAAATATTGTGAGAGGGTTAAATAACTTGAAGGTAATCATAATCAATATCACCAAGAAGGAAATGGTACTTATTCTTATTTTGTTACTAGTTCCTAAGCATTGTAGTTTTTAGGAATGGATCACCCATTATTAAGGATTCTTCTTTATTTTCTCTTTGAATAAGGCCAAGGAGATGGGCTAAGAATATTTGGATATGTCATACTCTACCACTTTATGGATGGGTTAGGTTGTCAAGGATTTATACTAGATTGAAGGAAGTATTTCGTTTTCAAAATAGACAATTACCATGCTTTTGATATGGATATTACAAGAATTTATGTTCATATCAAACCCACCTAGTAGGATGTAGGATTTCAATAAATCATAAATGTGTGGGTCTTTAAGGGCTACTAAGTGTTTGGGGTAAAGGGTGGTGGTGAAATGAGTTGGAATAAGTATTTTTTATGCAAGATAAAAGTTTCGCCACAAAGAAAATAAAATAAAATCAGAATAACATTTTCCATCTGAATGTGATCCTCCATAATGTTATGTCTTCACTTCCACCTCTTTATCACAAAAAAGATTACTATGCAACATCCCAATCCACATCGAGAAAATACACAAGAATTTATCCTTCAAATATTATTATTACCAGATAGTGAAAGGCTAAGAAAAACATACTAACATTCAAAAAGATAGGAGGTTCTGATGCATAGGACTTCTTGAAAGTCACAAAAGCAACTTGTGACCACTCTCTAGCCCTATGACCACAAAAATAGGAAAGAATAATATTAGGGCTTTTTGCCCATTTTTACTAACCCTAATTATGGATTTCAATCCAAAATCCTTCAAGATTGACATAATTCTATGTAAAGCAATGTTCTCCAACTCTAATACAAAAAACTTCAACATCATATGGGTTGCTAATTCGATTGAGATTTCTGATCTCACAATTCTAAATTCTAACTACATTCACTACATTTTCGATAAATCATTGTACTTATTAGAAAACTCTCTAACACTTGCATCTGGCTTTTTTCTATATAAAAAAGAAACATAATTAAAACTTGAACGTGAAAAAAGGACATTATTAAGACTTAAGTGTGAAACATGTCCATGCTCTCTAACTCTGATAAATCCCATGTTGACAATTCATTAACAAATTGGATAGATATAGAAATAGAAAATAAGCCATTCTAAATACAATTTAAGGATTTCTAATTGGGATACCTTTTCTTATCTTACTAATGTAATTCTTTCTACATTCACCACCTTTTCTATAAATCATTGTTCTTATTTGAAAACACATACATATGAAAATTTCAACCTTTGGGTTTTGAATACATCACTTAAAACATTATTAAGACTTCATTGCAAAAATTATAGATTTATGCTATGTGAGTCTCATAAATTCCATGTCAAAATTCCATTCACAAATTATATGGTATATAAATAGAGAAAAAAAATCAATTTAAAATTCAAGAAAGGAATGGATTACACACTTGCGTATTTTTTTATTTCTTAATTGTGACAGATAAAAGAATAACTTCTTATTAAGGAATTTAGACTTCTTAATCATCCATAATGGAAATTGTTAACACAGGAGAAAATGCTATGATGCGCAATTTTCTCCTTGCAACTATGATTCTGAGTGACTAGCAAATATTTCTTTGATATAAATACTATCACATTAGAGATGATGAAGATTAGTGCTTCCCTTTGTTGGTTTTTCTTGTAAATTTCAAGAATGGAAAGAGGGGAGCCTTAGCCGAGCTGAGTAATATGGAAGGAAACAAGGGACTTGAGTGTGTGAAAATGACTTTGAAATTTCATGAAATTGGTTTCATGTTTTTCTACAATTGTGAAAAGGTAGAGCCAATTGGCTAGGAAGGGATTAAAGGACATCCAATCACATACGCATTGCAACCTACTCGCAAACAAATGAACGGGGCAAACAAAGCTCTTGGGCCCAATCATTGAGGTAATGGGAGATCGCCCAAAGATGATTACGTCATGTTCAAAATTTAGAAATTTAGAATAGATAAATTATATTTATAGGTTAAACATATATGTATTAAAAAAATGTAATAAGATTCTTAACAATGAAAATTCAACATGACTTTATCATGGATATTATTAATGTGTAACTAGATTTTATTATAATACCATGGTTTATCAATACCATGATTTATTAGTACAACACTCAAAAAAATTTGTAGCTCATTTAATAATATTCTTGAATATTCCATAAAGGTTAAACTCCTACCATCTACCTATTGATTATTGATAACTAAATATTCACATCTTAAATTTCCACCATGTTCCCATTAATTATTCAAAATTAAATTAGAATTTGAGATGACTTACTCAAAAACAAATATTCCAAAGATGTGTTTATTTTAGAATAAAGCTTCCAAAATTATAATTTAGTTATTAATAATTTTGTCAAGACCTGTCTATTTTGGAATAGGGATTCCATAATTTTAGTTTAATTATCAACCACTATTTGGTGGGCGGTTCTAAGATATTTTTAGTAGTAATCATAGATCAAAGGTTCACATTTATGTGAAATGTAGTTATTCCCTTTTTGTTTTAAAATAAATAATTAATTAAAAAATTTTCATAATGAACAGAGTTATAGTTTTTCTAACAAGTGGGATTGGTAAAGTAAAGTTGGCGGTGAATCCTCCATGGTTAATAATCTTGTTATGAGTTTTTTAAACATTTATAATGTTTAAACTCATATACTAATTCTTCTTTTAATTAATATAATGAATATAATTTAAAATAAAGTTATATTTAGTTAACTTATTATGAATTTCTCATATTTCTTAAATTTATTTTGGCAATGTAATATGTATAGCCATTTAGTTTATATAGATGTGTTACTTATTAGATAGATGGTAGTGATTTTGAACTCCATGGCATATTCTTAAACATTCTTAGTAGTAGTCACAAATCAAATGTTGAGATTTATCATAAAAGTAATTATGCCCTTTCATTTAAATTCAATAACTAAGAAAATATAATGGCTTTTTGGACATGTTCCTAAACCATGATATTGTAACAATGGCTATTTCATGGTAAAATGTTTTCATATTACATGTTTTTCTAAATGTATATATGTTTAACTCATATTTATTGTTGTTTTCATTAAAAATAATAATAAGTGTATATAGTTTTAACTAATATTTATTATTTTTCCATTAAAATTAAATAAAATAATTTAAAATAAAGTTTATAATTTAGTTATTTTTGACTATTTTTAGACATAGGAATCTAAGGTTTTTTTTTTCCAAGGAGAATGAGAATTTTGTATTTATATAGAAGTTTGTGTGTGGATGGCAGTTGATCACTTGTGTATTACACATCTAGATCTTCAAAAAATATTCTTGAGTCCTCTTATCTAAGGGATTTTGTAGGTATATTCCTCACAAAACCCACCCAATAAAAAACAAAATTTACATGTGATTTTATAAGTGATTTATAATGCACTCTTTCATAATTGTGTAATGCCAATCCATTTAGCTATGAGGAATAAGAAAACCTCTAATTTTGTTATTGATTTTTAAATCTCCCAATCTTAATTAACACCCTTCATTAGCACATAATTCCATGTTTTATTGAGATCAATCACGACGGACATGGAAATATGCTATTGAAGAGAGAACTTCCATTGTTTTCCTAATTCTTTCCTTAAGGTTTTTACTGTTTTTTTCCTTGAAAGGAGATCTTCAAAAAATGATGATTAAGGAGGGAGCCTCCCAAAATAGTGAGAGACATTTTTCATTTCCTAAGACAATTTGATGGCAAGGTCCTAAGCTTCAATTTTGATTGTTTGTCATGCATCACCCCATGGATACTCTACAACTTTAACCTCCAACAATCCAAGGCTTATTAATTATTTTGATTTTATCCATGTTTATTAAGGAGATTGGCATGTCTATTTCCACGAATATTCTAGTATCAAAAGTTTAAATTGATCTCCTAAGGTGTTATGTTTTTTTTTCCTTTAATTTAAAAAAAGTCATATGAACAAGTGTCATATGAAGTGAGTTATGGTTTTTTGGCCATGTGGTATTGACAAAGCTATGCTATTGTAACAAAGTCTCTTTACATATTACAAATCTCCATGATAAAATAGGAGTAAATCTCCATTGTTCAAAATCTTATTTCATAGTTATTTAAATGTATAAATATTTGACACATATATAAATTAATAATAAGATAGTAGTAATTTATAATAATGTTATAATTTAGCTAGATTTTAGTATTTTAATACTTATTATGGATTCATGCTTATAGATGGTTATATGGTTGCACTAATGTAATCATAATTTTTCAATCATAGTTCACAAAATAAGGAATTTGAATATGAATCACTCCTAACTTGTAAGGTGTGAAAATGTATTAATTTTTTAATTATAATTTGAATAACATAATATTAAAAATAAGTTTTCTTTACAGAATGAAATTAATCTATTTATAATGTTAAATTCCAATTGAATGTTGTTATATGGTTGCACTAATGTAATGGTAATTTTTCAATCATAGTTCATAAAACAAGGAATTTGAATATAAATCACTACTAGCTTGTAAGATGTGACAAATGTATAATTTTTTAATTATAATTGAATAAGAATGATATTAAAAAAATAGTTTTCTTTACAAAATTAAATACATCCATTTTATAATGTTAAATTCCAATTCAAGACTCTTATATGGTTGCACTAATGTAATCATAATTTTTGAATCATAATTAACAAAATAAGGAATTTGAATATAAATCACTCCTAACTTGTAAGATGTGACAAATGCATACTTTTTTAATTATAATTAAACAAAACTGATATTAAAAAATAGATTTCTTTACAAAATAAAATACATCCATTTTATAATGTTAAATTCCAATTCAAGACTGTTATATGGTGCACTAATGTAATCATAATTTTTTAATCATAATTCACAAAATAAGGAATTTGAATATAAATCACTCTTAACATGTAAAATGTGACAAATGCATAATTTTTTTAATTATAATTAAATAAAAATGATATTAAAAACATAATTTTCCTTACAAAATAAAATATATTCAGTTTATAATGTGAAATTCCAATTATTGTTATATGGTTGCACTAATGTGATCATAATTTTTCAATCATATTTCAGGAAATAAGGAATTTGAATATAAATCACTCTTAACATGTAAAATGTGACAAATGCATAATTTTTTTAATTATAATTAAATAAAAATGATATTAAAAACATAATTTTCCTTACAAAATAAAATATATTCAGTTTATAATGTGAAATTCCAATTATTGTTATGGTTGCACTAATGTAATCATAATTTTTTAATCATAATTCACAAAATAAGGAATTTGAATATAAATCACTCTTAACATGTAAAATGTGACAAATGCATAATTTTTTTAATTATAATTAAATAAAAATGATATTAAAAACATAATTTTCCTTACAAAATAAAATATATTCAGTTTATAATGTGAAATTCCAATTATTGTTATATGGTTGCACTAATGTGATCATAATTTTTCAATCATATTTCAGGAAATAAAGAATTTAAACTATGAATGACTCCTAACTTGTAAGATATGACCATGCTTACTTTTTAAATGATTAATTTTTTAATTATATTAAATAAAAATTGATATTAAAAAAATATTTCTTTACAAAATAAAAATATATCATTATGATATTAAATTCCAATTACTGTTATATTGATTGCTTCTAATGTAATATTTAATTTTCAATCATAATTTCACCAAAATAAAAAAAATTTAAATATGAATCAAGTCTAACTTATAAAATTGAAAAAATACATATTTTCTAATTTATAATTAAATTAAAAAAAAAATATTAAAAAATAATTTTCTTTACCAAATGTACATCCGTTAACGTTAAATTCCAATTCAATTAAACATACAACTAAAATATATTTTAATAATTAATTTTATTTTTTTAACGAAATACAAGAATATTTCTCAAATTTAAGTTATGTTTCTTTTAACCAATTTTGAAATACTAAAAAAATCATTATTTCACATCATCGGTGAGACGTTGCAATCATTATGTCATTTCACATCATCGTTGAGACGTCACCATCACCTACAGGACTATTCAAGAAGGGTAACCAGTACAGCTTTTAGTATCGACACCAAATCATACATGTAATATCTATATTTAAATATAACCCTAAGAAATCTCTCATATCGCTATGGCGATATGGCTGGCTGGTTTAGAAGTTCTTTGGGGCAGCAACTTTTTCTTTATAAATAAACAAATTATTGAGGAGTGATTTGATTTATTTTATTTGCATGAATGTATTATTTTTGTTTTTATTATAGCTGTAATGACTTTGAAATACAGATGTAATGAATGTGAAATATAGATAAGTTGAATTGAGAGAGGTTTAATTATTTATTTATAATTTCATATAGATGAGTTGAATATAACTTGGTTTGGGTTATGGTTATTTTTGGTTTTTCTTTATCAATATTTCTATTTATATGGAGCAGTCATAATATTGTAAATTTTTTCAAAGCTACTTCCATATTGAGTTATTTAATTATTATCTTAACAAGTTATACAAGTTTTATGTTTACATACAAATCTCATATCATAGGTAGTATCATTTAAAATGAATAACAGATATTTGTAGGACACCCTATTATTCACTTCATTAGGTCTTTTACGAAGTCATTTGATTTGGTCTTATGTTTATATATTAATCTCATATTATGTTTACTATGAGATATTTTGTTAATTTAAAATGAATAACAAATTTTTTTGGAGACTACAAATACTATCACTTCATTCTAGATGTGGCAAAGCCATTTGATTATGGGAAGTTAATATCTATAGTATTATAGACAAAGCTTTATAATGGATTTATGTTAGTTCTTTCTACATATGTGTGTATACACTATATATCAACTTCATGATTGTTAATGAAGAAATTGCATACCATCATAGATCCATCTTAAGTACTCCATATCTACTAAGTGGGGAGAGGGATCAATTCTCTTTTCAATCTACATCAAGAGATTCTCTTGGCACTTGGTGATTTCATGCCTCTTGGCATCCACATTTAAAATCGATCTACCCTAGTTTAATGCCCTCCTTTGAACAAGCTATATTTCACAATTCCATGGGTTCTCATAAAAGTGGAGCTCAAATTATTTATTTATATTTGTAGTTATAGTTTTATTTTATTTTCACGAACTCACAATGTTTAAAGGACATTACATTACATTATGTCACACATCTCTACCATACTAGACTACACAACTCATATCTATTCAATGATGTATTTAATCTGTATTAAGAAAAATTGAAAATTGTTCATTTCACATAACCCTCATCAATTCTTAATTTATATATAAAAAACTTATATCATTACATTATGTTACACATCTCTACTATATTCAACTACACAACTTATCTCTATTCAATGATGTATTTAATATGCTAACTAAAAAAAATTGAAAAATTATTCATTCAAACCCCCCCCAAATTTTAAAAATTTTCCCCCTCCAAATCCCCCAATTTTTAATTATATTATATATATATATATAAAATTAATATTAATGTCATTATATATTTATATATATTAAAAAGATATGATCTAATACATTAAGTAAAGAAGTTTTAATTTCCACAAATCTTTTAATATTAATTATATATATATATATATATATTATTAAATTTATTAAATATAAATTATAAATTAAAAAAAGGATGTAATCCGGGCTTATTAAAATCATAATTACCAAATCCATCGGAATCTTGCTAAAGAATTTATCCTCCATCACGACAAAATCAAGATTTAGAGCATGCTCTAGTTCGTGAGCAAGATATTCATTGTAGACTTTCATTATTCTTTATTATAGGTAGGCATTTAAAGATATTCAATGGCCCAAACATAATTTAAAGCGTTAAACAATATACGCGGTCAGATAAAGTATATTCAATGGCTCTAACATAATTTAAATGGTTAGACAATGTATGGGGTTAGACAAAGTATATTCAATGACCTTAACATAATTTTGAGTAGGACAATATTGAAGAATGAAAGGATAAAGGAGTTTAGTAAAGAAGTTATGTTCAAAATGAAAGGATAAAGGAGTTTAGTAAAGAAGTCATGTTTAAAGTGAAATAAAATAAGTAAGGTCAAAGGAATATTTTAATTAAAAAATTGGAAAACATGTTGTAAAAATGAAATAGAGTAATTTGATATTTAAATTTACAATTCACTGAAAAAGTCAAATTCATATTACTAAAAATTTGTAAATATTAAAAATTATAGTGATTTATTTTGGAATTTTTTTATTAATTAGTAATGATTTTTAAAGTATTTTTTTCTTATTTTTAAAATCTTATTTATTATTGACCAACTAAAAATTCTAAAAGTCATTCTTTTTTGTTCAATTTTGTTCATGTAGAAAGAATCATTTCTCCTTATTTTATTTTATTCACCCCCATGCATCTCCATTTAATTCTACTGATTGTGAGTTTTTTTTACAAATCTACTTATCTAATTTTATTTACAACTTCCATAATATGATTGAAAACCACTGAGTTTTTGAATATTAAGACTGTTAATTTTGATTTTTAAAAATTTATCAAAAAAAAGATTTTTAGTAGTGGTAAATTTGTTTAATTTTAGATAACCTATATTTTTTTGTATGGAATCCAAATTTAAATTCAAACTCAAACTTAGTAACTATGTTGTATTAAAATGATATAATCATTCATCAAGTTTTTTTAAACATGCATAAATATTCCAACATAAACAACAATTAACATGACTACATAACCATTGAATTTGGGTGCCATAAATTCCACTAATTATTTTCCTTACTTTAAAAATATTCCACTTGGGAAACTCTTAACATTGATTTTAGATGTTCGTTACATCTTTAAATGGAAAATTAAAAAAAATGACTCATTAATTCTAAATTTTCATTTAGAATCAAGGCAGTTTGAAGATTTTTCTTTTGAGGTTAAGATAATCTTAATTTTCTATGGACATGATCAAATTTTTATTTTTTCATTTGATTTAAAAATAAATATTTTTTTTTCTAAATCTTTGATATTTTTGATTACCTGCCATTAACTTCCCAGGGTTTCTAGATCTCAATAAAAATTACCTTTCAATCTTCCAAAAATATTCATTCTCATTCTCCCATGACCTCTCTATCTTCCTTCTCATTTGGAAATGTCAACTTTTCTTTTAAAATATAGCATATGAATTAGTAAATCTTATTCATTAGAATATAGAAATAAACAATATGAAACCACCATATATATGTGCTGAAAAAAACATTTTTAGATTAGAAAAATGTCTTCAAGATCCATCACATGAAAGTATTATTTGCCTACCTATTTCAAACCAACTAATTTGGTTCATCATCAAGAAGATAAGATGAATCACATTAGTTGGCTCCAAACATGTCAACAAATAATACTTTCACGTGATGGATCGTTAAGACATTTTTATATTCTACTCACATAAGCCTTATACATTCACATAAAAATTTTAGTATGATGAATCCATAACATCAGTACACTCTCAATTGTACTTCATCACTAACATTTAATTAACACTTACATTTACATCATCATCTTCTTAACTCAATGAAATAATTGTAAGATGTAAATTTTCTAAATGTTTTGATTCCCTTAATTCTGCTTCATCACTAACATTTAATTCACACTTACATTTACATCATCATCTTCTTGACTCAATGAAATAATAGTAAGAGGTACATTTTCTAAATGTTTTGATTCCCTTGGTTGTACAAGGAATAAGAAATCTAGTATTTTTCTCAACAATATCAAGATGGGAGAGAACTTATTCAGAATGTTGTAGAAGCACAAATGGTTTGGCCTAAGATGCTTGCATTTTGTTTTTTCCTTTCAATGGGATAAAACTCCTTACTTGGGTTATGTCTAATAGATCTTATTATATTAAAATAATATAACCAATGATATTTAAGGATCACTCATTTGAAGGGCCTATAGTCCAACTCAACTATCTATTGAATGGGGCTAACACATTCAAGTTAATCTTCTATTGGGGTTTTATCCAATGAGCTCACACAACTTGTTTGATCAAATGCAGCAAACACTCCATAATCACACATTTCTTTGACACACTTTCCTCACTCAACTTTAAAATTATGACGGTGATCAAATGTAGAAAAAAATCCATAATCACAAGTTTGTTTGAGACAATCTAAAACTAGCATTTCCACTAGATGTTGCAAAGAGAACCTCCTAAGGCATATGAAAGAAGAGCATAAATGAAGACAATTGTGATATGTTATCTAAATGTTGCCTAGTTTGGAACTGTTTGCTTTAAGGCATATGAAAGAAGATCATAAATGAAGACAATTGTGATATGCTATCTAAATGTTGCCAAGTTTGGAACTGTTTCCTTTAATCAACTATATAGAAATGTGTCTGCAATGACACATAACATTTGAAGATGTCCTTTTTCCCTCCACTTATTTATATTTTTATACTTAAATAAGTGTAGAGATAACACTTGTGATTTTACTTTCACATTCTGATGTATGGAGAAGTCTATGAGGTTCAAATATTGAATATCCTTTTACCTTGTTGCTACACAAATCCAATCTCTTTTACAAGAAGGCATAACAAAAATAAAACAATTAAAACAAATTATACAAAAATTTTGGAAGAAATAAACGGCATTTCCAATAAGCCACTAGGAAAAACTATTAAACATCGGCTCTACCAATGCTCTATTTCACCTTTATGGCCAAAAACAAGAAAAACTATTTGAGTGAGATTAAAGCTGAAATCTTTGTGTGTTCTTGACAAAGTCCAGAAGGAAGCATCAAGTGCAAATGAACAAACATAGTTCATGAAGCATCAAGTGTAAATGAACAAACATAGTTCATGCATGAAAGGCTCTCAAGTTCCTTTTTGTTGGATTTACAAAATATACATATTTACAATGCAATAAGTAACATCTATAGGGAAACAAGGGGAATTTCTGATTTTCGAACACAAATTTTCTTTACTCATTTAGGTTGAGCATTTGATCCTGTAAATTTTATTTACTCTTTTAGGTTGAGTAGCCGATCTTACAAGATATATATGATAGGAGGTTGGCTTCTATTCTAGTCCTCATCGTAATTTTGTTGGGTACATTATGTTTGGGGTCAAATAGAATGTTGTAACTTCAAATAGAGGCCAACTTAGATATCTCAATTAAAACTGATAAGAGGTTCGCTTCCATCCTAGTCTTCATCGTAATTTTGTTGGGTACATTGTGTTTGGGGTCAAATATAATGTCATAACTTCAAATAGAGGCCAAGTCATTTATCTCAATTAAAACTTGTTTTATTGAGATCAAATGAAAAGTAGAGATCCATAGAGATATTGTACATCTATTCCTTATCTTAGATAAACCGATCCAAAGCAAGTCCAATTTCAAATTGAACATAAGCAAGTTACTTCATTACCATAATTTTCACCTCTTCTATTCCAATGCAGATAAATGATTTTTTCATAAATTAGCTCTGTAATTTAAATTGAGAAAATTACTCATCTATAAATTTATCTTGAACATATTTTAGAGTTCTTTACTGGATTGATCATTAGCACATGCCTTAGGTAAAGTCTTATAAGTGTTTTTTTTTTAAGTTTTCATAAACTTCTCTTGTGAAAGATCCAGTTGTATCATTGAATTAGAAAACATTGTATCAACACTCAACCTCCAATGTGATCGTCGAATCCATCATCGTTTTCACAAATCTCTACATGCCACCATAGAGCCTAGAGAGAGGATGCAAGGTTGAATTCTTATGAATATTATAATTTACCATAGTCTTCTCATATTCTAGTTGCTTCCTTGCAAATATCGATCTTTGTTGAAGCAATCAATTTCTTGAGATATGACATACTCACAAATAGAGATATGCATAGAAAAAAGAGAAAGAGCAGATTGCTCTGATACCACTCATCCATATTTATGTACAAACAAAATGAAACACACATGAAATACAAATTTAAACAAAAATTTAGAGCTACAATGAAAACTAAACTTCAATTCATCGATAAAAAAATATTGGAAATTGTTTACATGCAAAATGGAGATAAACTAGCTTGGGATATGGTAGCTTATCTCTCATGGGAGATGGTAGCTTATCTCTAAGAAGACATAGGGAAGGTACATGCCTATGAATAGTGTTACAATGTGGCTCGAAGGCCTATTTATTATTGAAAAACAATGGAAAACCATAAACATCCAAAAACCTAATCCCAGGAGATGAAGTGTGGGCCCCGTTCGGGTAAATTGGTACATCAACTTCTGAGGGTCATAGCTTTGGCATAGGTTATATGTTTGACACATACTTACCTCATTATAAATATTTATCCGAGGAATACAATTTTCAACTTCATGTCACTCCAATTAGCCAAAGGTTTATCCATTTTCCAAAAAGCATCGTTTAGGGTCTCAAAACGGGTCTGTAAATTTAATACCTGAGAAACTACCAAAAGTATTAAATTGTGATACAATTAAGGAAAATGAAAGAGACGATTGTGGGGGTCCAAATGGAATATGTGGTTGGACACCAATATCCACATGGATCACTAAGTTGCTTAGGAGGATCCATTTTCGAGGGGAGGTTGAATTTCTAAAGGGAATCTCATTTGTTTCTCAGTAGTGTGAGTTTTCAAGCGAGAGGTCACATGTGTGAGCCAGTTCGAGTAGCCAAAGTGGGGATGAGATGTTCGGATGAGGATGAGTTGATTCCTAAAGTTGATATCAACTTTTGGAAGTGAAGAAATAATTTTTACTATAAGTTTTCCATCTCACGAGAACTAGTCATAAAATATTGGTTAACAAGTTTTAATAATAAAACCCTCATCTGCAGGTTGGTTTTCCCTTCAGGGTTTTCCCAAGGGCATTTATCGGAAAGTACTAGTGTTCTATAATTATGTTTGTGTATAATTTTATTAGTTTATATGGTTATTTATTGTTCATTGAAGTTGATTTTTTTTTTTTTAATTCAGTATTTTCCACAAGTAATTGTAGTTTACAAGTAAACTAAAAAGGGAACGAAATAATAACTACTAATTTCAACACTGTTTAAAATTTCACATGGTATCAAAGCGAATCTAAGGGAATAAGGAATATATGTTCATGCATATAAAGAGAAGCACATAACGTATTTACCTAGTTTAAATTCTCCATTTTATTTGAGTTCATAGAATTTTTAGATCTTCTATATATGGCCGCAGCAAGATTGAAAGATTAGGTAAGGTTAGATTGAGCCTCCGACATTGGTTTTCAGAAGTCCAATAGGTTGTTCTTGTTGTATGAGTATTCTCTAAAGGAGTATGTGGAGAACATTATTTTCATACCAATATATCAACAGTTGACCACTTATAGGAAATAAAATGCCCAAGAAAAGAGGACGATTCCTGATGGAGTCATGGATTATATTGTTCTACATATTATAGAGAAAGGTGCAATGAAGGAAATTTGGCGTACCATGATAAAAATGTACCGGGATCCTATGGAAAACAAGAAGTTGATTCTCAAATACATGTTAAGGACCATAAACCAGAATAAGAGAGAATACATGAATTCATATCTAACAATACTTCAACTTGCGAGAGATGATTTAGTTGTAGTGGGTGATAAGCCTAGTGATGATGAGATAGTGTGAATTGCACTCATTGGATTTACCAAGGATTATGGTGTTGTTGTCCATGTGATAAATCAGTGAGATAAACTTCTAGATTGGGAATGCATTTGGAACAAATTTACTTAGGAAGAGCTTAGGCTTAGTTGGGTTAGTAGGAGTAGTAGTAGTAGCAAGACACGAAAGATTAAGAGGGAGTTGGATAAAATTGTCGTAGTAGGGAAAGGAAAGGTGAATAAGCGTCTTAGTAAGGGACAAGGCTCAAAAGGAGAGAAGAAGAAGAAGTATTTTCAAAGGTCAAGAGATATGGTTGTCACAAATTTGGCCATTGTTCTAGCCATTTCCCACAGAGGAAGGAGAAGGGAAAGAAGAAAGTTTCACCTTAAGCAGACATAAACTAGATCTCCAACAGAATGGACAAAGAGTTCACTTTGATAGCTTACTTGTCTAGATAGACTTCACAAGGTGTGTATAACATAGAAAGTGGAGCATAATTTCATATGATAGGAGTTAGATAATACTTATCGAGTTATAAGGAGGAGGACATCGGGTTCCAAATTAATATGGGGAACACATCCAAGTGTACTCCTGTAGCATGAGGGAAATTTCTATTTTAGAGGGAGAATGACAAGAAATTTCCTATCCATGATGTGTTGCATTTGCCAAGCTTGGGGATGAACATGATCTCCATATTATTCCTTCAGGACAAGGGAGACAATGTCATCTTTAGAGGGGCTATAATGTTGTTACAACACGAGGATTGGAGGTCACCTATAGTTCTTGGCATCAGAAGTAGTTGTTTATACAGTTTGTATATGGACATGCCCAAGGAACTAGTTAGCAGCAATACTAAAATTTTTTATAGAGAGCTATGACATAGGAGGATGGGTGATATTCATCATGGAGCACTTATATTTCTTCATGAGATGGTAACAGGCATTCTAGAGGTGAGTGCTAAGCACGATGATGTATGTAGAGGATGTGTGTTGGGGAAGTTTGCAAAATAAGTTTTTCTGAGTGACAGTATATTGTAGGGGATACTTGATCTTGGGCATTCAAACATATCTGGGTCAATGTCTATGAAATACCTCAGGGGTTGAGAGTATTGTAGTACTTTTATCAATGATTTTTCTAGGATGACATGGATATATTTCTTAAAGAGTAAGGATGAGGTATTTAGTCACTTTCAGGAGTATACGACTCTAGTGGAGAATATGACAATGAAAAAGATCTAGAATCCTTAGTTAGAAAATGGAGGTGAGTACACCAGAAAAGAGTTCTAAGAGTTTTGTACCGAGTAGGCGTGAGGAGAGAGTGGAAAATTCATCACAACCCACAGTAAAATGGGGTTACTGAGAGAAAGAACTAGTTTATTTCAAAGGAAGCGAGAGCTATGTTGTATGATTGGGATCTTCCACACTCTTTATGGGAAGATGTATGCAATATGATAGTTTATATATAGAATAGGGTCCCACACAAAGTGTTTGGTAAGATGACTCTCGAGGAAACTCCCTATTGAGCCTCAAAACTGCACTCATTTACCCATCCTCCTAACAACCTTTTCCTACTCATTTCCTTCTTTTGTCATCATTTCCTTCATCAACTTGTTCAATTCATTGCATTATAAGACTTTTTAACATGATTTGCTAATTGTGCTAATGGTTGACTGTTGGTTTAGATTTTTGGCTCAAAGTGCTGCAATTCC
>APFE031323856.1:63191-124626 GCA_000404065.3 Pinus taeda | reverse complement strand
TCCTCACTGGTTTCCTCAAACTCAAAAAATTTATTTACTTCACTCAGCCAATCTAATAACACATCTGCAGACAAACTCCCGTCATAAGTGGGTAACTCATGCCTTGGTTTATGACTGGACAACAAAACTGACTTCAATAATCGAAGTTCTGGTGTCACCCCTTCAAACTCGTCCTCTGGTTCAGCTACTTCTTCATCACTATCATCTGCTGGGTCTCTCCTTCCCCCAGCCTCCACCACTGTCAATCTTTCACGCAAAATGCGAATCTCCTCTCGAAGTCCCTCATCTGCTATCCTACGGACTACTCATCCTCTTCCTCTTCCTTCAGCTTCCACTTGTTCCATCTGTTCCAACTCAAGAAACTGGCTCTGATACCACTTTTGATGGCCTCCCGCCTATCCCAATGCAACCGTAGTGATACGACCTGGCGCTTTTAATTATGTCAGTTGTTTGACTTAAATGCTCGTACATCCTCCCGATATTTTCTTGGGGTAGCTACCGGTCACGCCGGTTTGGGACCTCCACCTGCCGGTTCTCCCTTATACGCTCGTTGTCTTTTGTCAACCCTAAGCCCGCTCATTTTTCATTTTCACTCCACTATGCCGAAGGTTTGCTCTGCTCTGTGGAAACTCTTGCTCCTCTGCCGTTCTGGTTTCAACACTGATTCGATGGATGCCTTCGATCCTCTGTGGCTATGGAGGTAGGGTTACAACGAACTGTAATACGACCTCCGTTCTGCACGATGATAATCTTTGGCTTACTGTTTGTTATGCAAATATTTGTCATTCAAATGTTGTTTCTGGTTGGTTAAACTGTAAGTTGGTCTCATGACAGGGTTTTCGCCAAGCTATTGCGCTTCAGCTCTGCTGCCAAGGTAAGCCATGGTTCTCTGTTGAACTTATTTGCCACTTGTTCTTCCGACCCTAACGCCCTCGCTCCTCGTCTTCAGGGGTATAATGGTCGTTGTGTTTTTCAGTGCTGCCTCCTCAGCTCCAGGTGAGGATCTGCGCTTCAACCCTCATTCATTTGTTATGTTTAATGATTATTGTGTGACTGTATTGGCACTAATCAGCTCTTATTTCGTTGCAGGTGGCTCGAGGTAGCTGTCTCGATAGATTGAAGCCCTCCGCGGCCTCTGGCAGTCATTCGACTCTCCAGCCCTTTTCCTACCGGTAGGGTCTTTCCATATCAGTTTGCCATAGAGTTCTGTGACTTCGTTTTGTTGTTAGTCTGTCACCTGAGCGGTGAAATAGATAGTATTTTGACTGTGTAACCCTCCTTCAGTCCTGTACGTTGCTCTTCGGTCCTCGTTCTGTAATACTGCTACTCAGTTGTTGAAACCCTTGTTCTGTAGATGGGTATTCGGTGGTTTCAAACCCTCGTCCTATATGTTGAGGTTTATTTAACTTTGTAAAATGGGCATTCGATTGTCTCGAACCCTCGCCCTGTAATGTTGATATTGGTTTGATAGAAACCCTCGTTCACACCGTTTCCATGCGGTAATTCCTCGTCATGACAATTAGTTGATTCTGTCTGGTTGTATCATTCTCTTGTTCAAAATCTCTGTTTCGAGGTTCGGTTTTGAATGAAGTTTTTGTTTTGAAGGAGCGTGAGACACCCTGAACTGTATTTGCTTTGTTTATAAGAGTTAATGTAATGATACACGTTTATTTGGTTTCAGTCCGGCATTTGCTTTGGTCATAAATAAATTTGAGGGTTATATGTGTTACCTGAAGTTTGCCTGCACTCGCAATTTCTCGTTCTCCTCTGTCTGGAAGTGATATCTATATGTCCGCGCTCTGCTCTTCTCGTTAATTCTCTCTGTCTTATTATTCCAACGTAAATTAGTTACACAGAAGTATGTATTGATGCATGAAATTTGTCTGTACAGTGGTGATTCAGTAGAGAATAAAAAAAACAAATTTGTATTTCGAAATGACTGTATATTTCGTTTCTCCTGAGGCACAACAGTTCTTTGTTCAGGTAGAACTACCCCAACAGAATTGGGTAACTGTCCACCAATTTCTAACTGTTCCTAACTAACACAATTCATAAAGATACTAATTAACTATCAACCTATTTTTACTGTTACTAATTCCTATTTAAAAGAAACAGTTCACAATTTTAATTGACCCGGTCTGAAAAATAAAACAAATAAATAAAGTAAAATAACTGACAAGTCTAACACCTGTCCAGCTATGCATGTATGATTTGTGTGTTCTTGTCTCTCCATGAGACCGTCAACCACCTTCTGTCTCCTCGGAGATGGATGCTCCTGCATCATGAGGTATCATAAAATGCCTAAACATCTGGCTGTCTTTGAATTTATGGACTGTGGACCAATCCACCCAAAGATGCTTATTTCTTAGGTCAAGGGGTTGATTAGTTCTAGGGTTAATAAATAGCTGACTAATCATCTCTTTGGTTATTTTAAAGTATTTTACCTCTTCCTTTCTTATAATAGTCGAGTAATATTATCTCATCATAGCCCTATATTCAAATATATGAAATTGTTGGCCATGAGTATGTCCAATGAAAACAACAATTGTATCAAGCAAAGTAGCAAAAGAAAAGTAACCTTACCAATTAAGTTTCTTATTTCATCTAAGTATTTATTAATTTATGTCCAAATAGGTTAGATCTTCCCCTTACCAATTAGGTTTTTTATTTCATCTAAATATTTATTAATTTATGTCCAAATAAATTAGATCTTATAGAAAATTATTTGACAAAGTTCACACTCTGAATTACTGATCAAAATTATATTTAATCCCAAAAATATTATATTAAATAATCATACATAAATAAATAATATATCACTTCCATATATTGATGCTCACTTCCAACCCCTTCCTCTATACGCTTCGTCACAAGACATTAGAGGGACTTCTGATTCATATTGAGTTAGATAACAATTTAATTTGAGTGGGTGGAATTACAACAAGAAACACCACTATCGACGCATCTTCTGTCTCGTCAATTCTCCAGTGTCACGAGACAACCAATCTTTCCACATATTAGTTCCTACTTTTGACACCAAAACAAGACTTCACAATCAAAGCAATGTTGACAAAATCCACTGCGTATCTGATCGCTAACGGGAATGCGACCGTCGCGTTAGTGATTAACTCCTGACCAAGCAAGAGTTGTACAAACATCTTAAGATCGGGGGTATATCATAAATTATTGAATGAATCAGTGGTTTTCTCCCCCCCTCCCCCATAACATCCTAAAATAAATCAATGGTATAAAGTATCAATGGTTTTCTTTCCCATAAAATATGTCAATGCTACAATGAATTCATGGCTTTTGCATCGATTACATATATGATTAAAAAAAATCCAATAATTACACCACACTTATATATGCGAGTATCATTTTATCATTCCATTATTTTTTTCAAAGTTATTTGTTTTGTTTTTTAACACATGGTTATACAAGTTCTGCAATATTAACGATCAGCCTTCTATCACTTCATATCGCTGCTCCTTGTACGTCATAGGGACCTTATGCATTATTCAGTCTTTAAATTACATGTTCACGTTATTTTGATGTGACATAGACGTGTGATATTCGCTTTGTAAGTTTTGTTTGAAATTTTGTGATTCATACATATTTTTTTATTTGTTATAATTTAATTGTTAAATTAGAAGTAAGGATAATTATTATTGTCTGTTAATAATAAATGCAGCTTGACTCATCACTATTATTTAAAGAAAATTAAGTCATTTGGAATAACATACTAATAGTTCGAAAGAAACAGACTATCACTCATGCCAGATATCTATAAATTTCCAGATCTTATAAGTTTTGGATCGTTAATCTGTTAACTTAAAAAAAAATCAACACTTAACCCAACAAAAATAGTTTTTGAATATACTCCAATCCCTTATATTTATATTGAAAACAAAAAAAGAATTTTTAATCCTATGATGAGGGAGAATAAAATCAAATTGTTTTAAAGCGTTAAAGGACATATATGAAAGCAGAGGAATTTTCAAATACGAATAGATTGCCTATGGTCCTACAAACTTTTCTTGCGGTTTGAAGAATTGGAAATTGACTCTCCTATAATTTGGGAGGCGTTTCCTTTGCGGACATGTATGCGCATCAACTTTACTAATTCGCTGGTACAACGGTTACGAGTAGAAAATGATATAGTTTTAATAGAATTTTGGCGTAGTTATTTATTAAATTATTTTTAGTGAGGTTTTTTTAAGAAGTGTTAGGGTGAGTTGTTCTGATTTTTTTTTTTTAAATTTTATAAGAATTTATTAAAATATAATTTAATGGTAATTTTTATTACAATAAAAATGCTTTACAATTTTTAAAAATGTTGAAGCTATATAGTCAAAAAAATATTTTAAATAACACAAATTAATATTTCACTTCAAATTTTTTTCACTAAATTCTAACACCAAAAAATCTAAAAAATCACACTAAAACAATTCTGTTATTTATATTCTATAATCTTAATATGTTTCTGCAACCTTTCTTCTTGGTTAGAATTTAAGGACTAAATCGACTGTCATATTCACATTAGCGATAAGATAAGTAGTGGAATTTGGCAAATTAACTTGATTGTGAAGGTGTGTGGTGGCGTCAAAAGTAAGAACTAATACGTGGACAGATTGAATCTCGCATGACAGTGGAGAATGTCATGCGAGAATTGACGAAACATAAGATGGGTGATAATGCTGCCTCTTGTTATTCTGCCCACTCATTAACTTATTAACTTACCTAATATGAAACAAAAACCCCTCTCATGTCTTATTTCTTAGTGAACATCTATGTGAATGGAAATGACATGCTATTAATTTATATACGATCATTTGATATAATATTTTCGATGCAGTTATAAGTTTGATTAGTAATTTAAGTTTTTGTTTTTTGTTTTTATTATTATTATTATTTTTATTTTTTAATGGTTTTAGGATAAGTGGTTATGGAATTGAAATTTATTCAATAGCTTTTGAATATAAAATCTAATCAGTTTATGTTATAATTAGTTTAATAGTGTTTTACTATAAAATCTAATTAATTTATGTTATAATAATAAATAGAAATGAGGTAGTCAAAATAACTACTTAATTGAGAATTATATCTTATTCTTTGCTTTGGGAAAGGCGCGGGAGGACAAAGATTAGTGAATGGTATGATTCTCGTAAAAGAAATAGACTAAAATGTTATTTCTCATGCAAAGGTGTTTGGATAAGAGGTTGAGTGATGAAATTACAGTCATAGACAGTAAGTTTGTCTTCATTTTTTCATTTCTTCACATAAGGTGGTAGTCAATCAAGCTAAGGTGGTAGTCAATCAAGCTAAGACGAATAGCGCATTTCTTCACATAAGGTGGTAGTCAATCAAGCTAAGGTGGTAGTCAATCGAGCTAACACGAATGAGAGGAAAAATGTCCTCATGTAACTATTTCCCTAAGTGTCGCTCATAATAAATAAGGATATTGTCATATTAATTATATTTTGATGGATAATGATTGCTTTTGATATTGTAAATGAGTTATATATACTATTTCGTCTAGGAAATTAGCACTTGATCATGAATGCGACTTTGGACCAGGCTGTTATTTATGTGTGTATTTTGAAGTTGTTACAACCATATTTATAACGTAGAGATATATGATACCTCTATGTTAATTTATTAATTAATCTTTAACTATGTATAATAAATATAATGAGCATTGTAGGTGTCTTAGAAAAATACTAAAATTATAAAGAAAATGTATTTATGTGTATAAGAAGTTACTTTATATGTATGATATTGTAAATTTTTTCCTATTAATTCTTATGTAACTCGAAATAATAAATATATGTTAAATTGACTAAATATTTTTAGGGGTAATGAATGAATTTGGAGTAGGTATTATTCTTTTTAATGTTATATTGTAATTTCTTCCCTACAATGATGATTATTATGGAGTTATGAGCCAAAATGAGTTCTTTGAAATCCTAGTTTAGATATGAAGTGTTTGATAAAAAAAAACCTAAAATGTAAGCTAAACCAATTAAAGTGATCGTTCTCAAAACCAATAGTTACAACATTCTGGATTTTCTAGATTAGAATCAGGCAATACAAAAAGAATTCAATTGTGAATGAAGTGTTTGACAATAAGGTTATGAAATCAATGAGATTCATCAAAGCTAGTAGTAATAACATTATGGATTTTCTAGATTAGAATTAGGAAATACAAAGAGAATTCAAATGTGAATGAAGTGTTTGACAATAAGGTTATTCAAATGTGAATGAAGTGTTTGACAATAAGGTTATGAATGAAAGTAGATAAGGTTATAAATGAAAAATAATTTCATGTATTAATTTGTCAGATTGTATTTTTGTTAGAGCATACAAGTTTGTTATAGAAGCATTATTGTTTATAGGAATTATGAACTAATGCACTCATATAAATTGAATAACTAATAAATTGTAATAGGTATCAAAACATTTACCTCATGACTATTGTCAAGATTAAAAAGTCCATAAAAAATAATTAAATTTTGTAAAATATTTTTGTTAATTATAAAAATAATTAGTATACGAGTTAAATATAAATACATCTGGAAAGAAAATGTAAAACTATTCTTAATCATGGAAATTCAAGCCATTCTACCATGGAGATTCTTGACCTTTAAATAAGCTTTGCTACAACACCATGGACCAATACCATGGTTTATTAATACCACATACCCAAAAAATAATAACTCATGTTCATATGACATTTTTTTAGTAATTATTCATTTTAATTAAAATGAAAGAAAGGACATAACTAATTTTGAAATAAATCTCAACTTTTGATTTGTGATTGCCACTAAGACTAACACAACCATATAAATTAAATGTCTAGAAATTATTCATAACAATATTCAAAACACTTATATCATTATACATTCAAGTAGACAATTAAAATAACATAATAATTAACCCAAATTATAACTTTATTTAAAATGATTATATTAATAATAATAATAATAATATATATATAATATTATATATTATATATATATATATATAGAGATATAAGAGATAGATAGAGAGAGAGAGAGAGAACATGTAACATGAATTTTGATCATAGAAATTATTTAATAAAAGGAAATATATATATATATATATATATATATATATATATATTATATTATATATATAACATGTAACATGAATTTTCATCATAGAAATTCATCCCTACTTTATTATAAATTTTTTTGATATGTTACAATATTATAGGCCAAAATGATGACATATAAATACCACATGCTCATAAAACCATAATTCATTTAAATGAATGAATTTTAAGTAAAAGAAAAAATGACATAACTATTCTGGAAATAAATCTTAGCCTTTTATTTGTGTATAGAATATTCATGAATATTCTATGAATTAAATTTTACCATCCACCTAATAATTATTATTATTATACGTGCTTTTTCTTTTGACTACTTCTTTGACCAAAAATTTATGCCACTTATGTATAGTTTACATTGCCAATTCTATTTTTGTTATTTTTTATTATTATTTAAATTTATTTATTTGTAAGGGATTTTTTAGTCTTGTTGTAGCTCTTTGTATAGTTACTATTTTTTTTTTTTATTTTTATCCCATTTTATTTAACTTTTGATTTTTTCCCTTTTTTCTATTATAATTTTTTCTCCATATTTTCAATTTAAAATGACATATATATATATATATATATTAATATATATATATATATATATATATATATATATATAAGTTACACATTCTAGTTTTTGGTGATAGCATTCAACAATACAACATTTATTAGTTGTTTTATTTTGTGATAAAATATTTATCTTATATTTTTTAGTTTAATTAAGCTATATTAAACTAAGTAGGGTACTATACTATGTTGCCCTTATTAAAAATTAATTAAAATTATAAATCTTCTTTTAAAATAGACATATATATCCAGAAAAAATATTATAAATATTTGTGGACAATAATCTTATATCCATTAGTAATTATTAATAATTAAATTAAATTTTAAAAAATTCTATTCAATCACAATATTTAGAAAAAAAAACTATCCTTAATTCATAATTAATTTAAAAAATAAAAACTATCCTTAATCCATAATTACCTTACTAAATCCAAAATCCATGATTCCTTACTAAATCCAAAATCCATGATTTTGATGTTTCTGAGACTGGAATGATTACTTAAATTAAATAAGAAAAATCACATCAAATATATCTATAAGTATATATGTAAAAACATCCAATAATTACACACTCTCTTATATATGTGAATGCGTATCTCTTTATCATTTCACTGCTTTTTCTCAATGTCTGTTTTTAGTTTGGAACACATGGATAGACCGTTTCTGCAATATTAAGCGTTCTATCACTTCATTCCGTTGCTCCTTGATATTACCAAAGAGCCTGATTGTGAATGCATTTTTCTTGCACGGTCGCGTTATTTTGATGGGATATACGGTGTGATATTCACTTTGTACATCTGGTTTGAAATGCGGTCACTGGTGAGAGCATGCCATAGAGAAATAAACTGTTTAGATATTTTGGATATAGAGAAATCAAATTGTTTCAGGTGGCAAAGAACAGATCCGGAAGCAGAGGAATTTTCCATGAATCAGTCATACCAATAGATTGCCTATCATCATGCCAATTTTTGTTGGGGTTTGGAGCATTGAAAATTGACTCTTAGAGAATTTGGGAGGCGTTTTTTATGTGGACATGTGCGTGCATCAACTTCAATAATTCGTTGGGATGATGGTTTCAAGTTGGACTATCGACTGAAGGCAATTCCTATTTCCAACCCTATAGCTTTATAAATGAGTGCTGACAAGCGAGGGGAATAGCGCTCGCCCTCTCTCTCCACGCTCCATTCATTTGCTCACGCACTGTGGAGAGAGAGGGTGACGCTATTCCCCTCGCTTGTGAGCACGCATTTATAAAGCTATAGGGTTGGAAATAGGAATTGCCGTCGACCGAATAGTCCCAACAGAATTTGGGACCAAACATTTATAATTTATGATCTTAACATGTTTGTGCAACCCTTCCTTGGTCAGGATTTGATGACTAAATCGACGATCACATTCCCATTAGCGATACGAAACGCAGAGGAATGTGGCGACATTGATTTGATTGTGAAGGCGTGTGGTTGCGTCAAAAGTAGGAACTAATACATGAAAAGCTTGAGTTTCGCATGGCAATGGAGAATTGATGAGACAGAATGGGTGACCTCTTCTTATAATTCCACCCACTCAAATTTATCTTACTCAATATGAAACAAAAACCCCTCTCATATCTTGTGAAGAAGCATACACAGAAAGGGGTCCGCAAGCGAATATTTGTGTAGGGAAGTGGGTTATTAGTCCCTGCCTCCAGCAATGCAGGGACTCTAGTGATCGATACGATGTTGACCAGGAATTAATCGGTGCTTTGACCAAAAAAATTTGCACGCTATCAAAATTTAACCAAAGTCTCGGGTTGCAATTTCCCTTCACGCAAATTTTATCCAAAGTTTTGATTTGAAACTATTATTGGAACCTTCATGCATCTCGAGGCAATGTTATATGGCTAACAAGATTTTATCCAAAGTTTCCAAAGTTTCAAAAATGGCTAAAAAACTTTTATATAAAGTTTCAAAAAACTCATGCATCTAGTGCCACTTGACACTTACACTTGCCACATGCCACACGCCACATAGCTTGCTTACACCTACCACACATGCTCAACCATCTTAAACTCGCCGTAGGTTTACAATGTTGGACAACCTCTTGAGCTCTGAAGAAGAGGCGCAGCTGAACAGTGGCCTTACCCTACCGTGACAGAAGCGTACGAAGAATCTGCCTCTTCAACCACTGGCCCTCGCCCTGGCCCTCACTTGTTGCAAGTGTTGCAAGTACAGTACACAGGGATTCATAGCTACGGACACATCTATAGAAGAAGCAGTGGATTTCTACAGACTCACCTAAGAAGCGTTGAAAGGTATTTTCAAATTCCAAACTTGAGCAATTATTCAATCTATGGTAAAATAGTTACATTAAAAGTAGAACAAAAATAGAGATACAAACCTTGTTTGTGTTATTAAGTTGCCCATATGTCACTTCGACACATTGTCCATCCCCACAGTTTCCGTAGCTAAAGTAGAGTTCCCCAATCTGACCTGCACCCACACTGTACACATTGAACCCCACATAGGCCATATCAAACTCAATAATGTTAAAGGTTTCTGAAGAATATCGATCTTGCACAGCAATATTTGGTAACCAATTTATTACCTGACAAAGCATACTTGACATCTTGCCTTAAATTTCCCAAAGTTTGAGCAGGCGAATGAAAGCTTTCTTGCTGATTTGATGCCACAAGATATTTGTTGCCATAATCTTGACTCTGTATTTGTAGTGCAACGCTCACGCTCCTGAAACCAGTCCACCAGTTGGTTCCATTATCAAAACCTAGATTTCAAATAATCCCTCCACCGTAAAGCAGTGCTGTAGGATAGGGTTCACACTGCAAAACGAAATATAATTAGCCAGAAGGGTCCAGTCTGCAGGGCTGAAATGAAAGCATTGCGGATATTGAGCAAAGAATATCAATACCTGTGTATAAGCAGAAGCGTCGTAATATGATGCCTCTGTAATTTCAGAAGCAACATACCAAACCTTAAACTCATATGTATGATACGATTGCTAAACCCTTCCATGGAACTTTAATATTCTTTAAATTTTATATCAGAGAAATAATGGATTTGTACATAGCAAAGGGATAATTTCTTACCATTTGAAGCAACCGCTGTATTTATGCACAAACTTTGCAGAGAGCAGAAGATAAGAACATGACTAAAGTGTACCAACTTCATTCTTTGACTAAATTCTGCAATGCTCGGAGCAGGCCCAGCCATGGCATCAAAATTGGGGAAAAAGAGCAACAGGCAGAGTGATGATTCTTGGCAAAAATCTAGTGTTGTTGTGCCTGAACCTTTCTTTAAAAGTTATTTCAGGGTAAGGACCAGAAATTAAAAAGAGCAAGAGCATCCATTACATTTAAAACTTAAGAACATGAATGAAGTGTACCAACTTCATTCTTCGACTAAATTCTGCAATGCTCGGAGCAGGCCCAACCATGGCATCAAAATTGGGGAAAAAGAGCAATAGGTAGAGTGATGATTCTTGGAAAAAATCTAGTTTTGTTGTGCCTGAACCTTACTTTAAAAGTTATTTCAGGGGAAGGACCAGAAATTAAAAAGAGCAAGAGCATCCATTACATTTAAAACAATGTAAATAAATTAGAGCGTCGTAACCTTCATAAAATTTAGAGCACCGTAACCTTTCTCTAAAGCTTATTTTAGGGCAAAAATCAGAAGTTTAAAGCAGAAAAAAAGAGAGTAGCATTTAAAACAGTGTATATAAATTAGAGGGTTGTTAACTCACAGAGGAATCTTATCGAAACATACAGTGCAAATGAAGTGCGGAAGGCAGGGTTGGATCGAGTCTGAACAAGTGTAAAGCATAAAAATTAGGACATTGCGCGCGTTGGTTCAATTTGAGACCTAGGAACTGGTGAAAAGTCAAGAACTTCACCTGAGCTCAGTAAAGGCATGAATCCAGCCTCCGTGGTCTTAAGCGATGTAAAAAATTGCAAGTTATCAGCGCAGTGGTATATATCTTTTATGAGATGTTGGAGTAACACTCAAACAGGGGAAAGGTTCAAGGTGAAATAGTCGATCTGGACAAGTGTAAAGCATGCAAATTAGGACATTGCATGCGTTATTTTATTTAGAAAATTTTATTTAGAAATAGCATGATTTGATTTAAGAGAAATGGAGTTAATAAAGCATTTGATTTTAATTAAATATTTTATTTTCACTTGTTAGGTATTTCTTTAAAACTGATTTTTTTAAAATACATTTTATTTAATATTCTATTTACACACTATGTTGAACACCATTGATGATTGATCTTGAGTGTTGTAGTTGTGCACCTATGCGGCTTGTGGTGAGTTTCTCAACCCCGGC
Source organism: Pinus taeda (assembly GCA_000404065.3). NCBI lineage: Eukaryota > Viridiplantae > Streptophyta > Pinopsida > Pinales > Pinaceae > Pinus > Pinus taeda. The sequence continues at coordinate 112,620 of APFE031323856.1, read as the reverse complement.
AGGGACTACCGCTATGACAATGGCTCCCTTGTTTAATATAATTTCTTTTGAGTATAATTATAAGTTTGACTAGCATTTTAAGGTGCTTTTAAGGGTTAGAGGATAAGTTTTATGGCACTTGAACCTTGTGCAATAAATTTCGGCCAATAAATAAATCTAATTCATTTGAGTAAAAATTGATAATTACTGGGATGAAATAAGAAATCTAATTAGTAAAGTGAAGAATACTAAATATTCCTTTTGCGTTTTCTTTGCCACTTTGGCCAACTATTTGATACATTTGAATATAGAGTTAGAATGGGATAATATTACTCAATTAGTATAAAAAAGGAATATGTAAAATACTTTTATATAATTAAGGTGATGATTATCCAATTATTTATTGACCTTAAAACCAATCAATCCCATTGAATTAAGAAATGAATATTTTTACATGAATTCGTGCATGTTTCATAAGTTCAAAGCAACAAGGTGTTTACTTATCTTATGTTTCTTCAACATGGAGATATATTTAGAGTTGGTTTGGGATTATGTTGAGAGAATATCTCAACTTCCTTATTCATCTTTAGAATATGTTGGATCTCAATCCAACTATATATTTGTATAATATTTGTGAATGGTGTGTATACTAGTTTGTTGGTAGATTGTAAGAATAGTGACCCGATTGAAGTTAGGCTGATGGTAATTTGAAAAAATAGTGAGTTTATGAGGCGTTAACAAGGTAATTCTACCATATTCTTATTCAATGTGGGAGAAGGGCACCAAAACAATTTAAACAATGAAATAACACCAATTTGTGAATCTAATGGGTTCCAAAATAAAATAGATTCAAACCCATTTGCAATGATAAGGAGGTCTAGATTAGAAATTCTATATCATGAAGGTTTATGAACATATGAGTTTGAGATTCTGCACCAAATAAACTAGTCGCACCATTTAGATGAGGCCATGCATTAGATTCATAATCAAATAAAGCACAATACATAGTGAAAATGTCGAAACATGCTAAGATTGATCAATTAATAACACATGGTCCCAAACTCCAATCTTATAATCTAATTTTCATTGATCTTAATTATGTAAGTTTTGTAAGTAACTTATTTTTATATATCTCTACGACTTAGGATTTGAGTTAAATTTCTAAGGGAAAAGACTTAAAACCAGTTGGGGTGCCCTAATAGAACATGTTATTGAAATTTTTACATCAACTATGAGAGAATACGTGATGAAGGAGTATTATCTCGTCAAAATTTCACATGCCAAATAATTGAAAAGAACTAAAAATACTTTTCAATTATGTTTACGGAATACTTGTCAACTGTAAAACTATATACATAATTAGTGAAAATATAAAAATATCTCATACTAACCTCATCTACAAAACTATCCTACATAGAGAGAGTTTGTTGGCCCATAACAACTACTATGAACACAATGATAACATTCATGAGGATCTATTGAACTAGAACCGGAATGGTTGACTTAGTTAAATGCCATGCTCTATTTAGAATTGACAACATGGGAAAAATTTCCAACCCCTAATGATTTAACATTGTTTATAAATGGATTCCAATGGGATGTTTGAGTAAATATGTGATGACAAATTACATTACATATAAGGGTGGGTTGTATATTCCCAAGTGTGAAAATCATATGTGCAAGCTAAGGTAGTTGGTGGGGGTGTTAGGCATATGCCTAGGAAAGGGTGTCCCACTCAATGGGTTATGGTTGGCCCTTTCTTAACCCGAAATGGAGTCGGAGCCAAGGTGACTGCCCTCAAATCCACTAATGTTAAAATATTGACATTGTGACTCATAAATAACTCATCCATAATTTACATTGAAAATACAATGGAAACTAGTTGTTATTCTAAGAAGGTCAGGTTGTCTTTGAATTTATGGAATGTGTACCAATCCACCCAAAGATGCTTATTTCTTAGAAAGGGGTTGATTGGTTCTAGGATTAATAAATAGTTGGCCAATCATCTCTTTGGTTATTTGAAACTATTTTGCCTCTTCCTTTCTTTTAATAGTTGAGTAATATTATCTCATTCTAGCCCTATATTCAAATATATGAAATAGTTGGCCATAGGTATGTCCAATGGAAACAACAATTGTATCAAGTAAAGTAGCAAAAAGAAAAATAAAATGAGTTTTTAGTATTCTTCACCTTACCAATTAAATTTCTTATCTCATCTAAGTATTTATTAATTTATATCCAAATGGGTTAGATGTAATAACTATATTATTAGAAAAAATTTAAATCCCAGAAAACTTATCCTCGAGCCATATAAACAACTTGAAATACTGATCAAAATTTTGTTCAACTCCAAAAATATTATATTAAATAATCACACATAAATAAATTATATATCACTTCCCTACATAGATGCTCACTTGCCAACCCCTTCATCTATATGCTTCTTCACAAGACATTAGAGAAACTTTTCATTCATATTGAGTAAGATAACAATTTAATTTTAGTGGGTGGAATTACGACAAGAAACACCACTATCGACCCATCTTGTGTCTCGTCAATTCTCCATTGTCATGATACACCCAATCTTTCCACATATTAGTTCCTACTTTTGACACAAAACCAAGCCTTCACAATCAAAGCAATGTTGACAAAATCCACTGCGTATCTTATAGCTAATGGGAATGTGACCGTCGCGTTAGTGCTTAAATCCTGACCAAGCAAGGGTGTACAAACATCTTAAGATCGCGGGTATATCATAAATTATTGAATGACTGGTATATGTCAATGGTAGAATGAATCAGTGGTTTTCCCCGCATAACATCCTAAAATATATCAATGGTATACTGGTAGAAAGAATCAATGGTTTTCTTTCCAATAAAATATGTCAATGCTACAGTGAATTAATGGTTTTCTCATCGATTATATATAATATAAAAAAATCCAATAATTACACCACTCTTATATATGCGAGTATCATTTTATCATTTCATTAACTTTTTTCAATGTTTGATTTGGTTTTTAACATATACTAGTTCTGCAATATTGACGGTCAGCCTTCTATCACTTCATTCTCATGCTCCTTGGTATTACCGAAGAACGTTTGTGTAAATGCATTAGGAACCCTATGCATTATTCAGTCTTTAAGTTAACTGTTCGCGTTATTTTTTACGTCACATAGAAGAGTGATATTCGCTTCGTACATCCCGTTTGAAATTCTGTGATTCAGGATACATAGGATAATTAAATTTTAAGATATTTTTTATTTTTTGAGTGGTTAAATTAGTAGAGAAGACAATCATTATAGGTGGTTAACCGTAAATGGGGTTGACTAAAAACCATGTCATCTGAAATAACTAGTTATTAGTAAGTACAAGGTAGGCTATCACTTATATTAGTAAGTACAGGGCGGGCTATCACTTATATTAGTAATTAGTAAGTACAGGGCAGGCTATCACTTATATGGAGAATCCTATTTCCACCTCTATTACATAATTAATGCACCCTGACATGCTGGTGCCATAGCCAGATATAATGCGCGCCGTGATGACCACCAGAGAAAAAAAATAGCGCCCGTTATATCTGGCTAGAGAAAAAAAATAGCGCCCGTTATATCTGGCTATCGCCCCAACATGTCAAGGCGCATTAATTATGTAATAGAGGTGGAAATAAGATTCTCCTCACTTATATTAGATGCTTTTGGGTTTTAAGCAATTAACCTATTTCCTTAGATTTAAAGAAGATCAACTTCTGGTAAAAAATAATCTAAAACATACTCCAGAACTTTACTTTATATCTTTATTTAAAAAAAAATCAATTTTTTAAGAGAATAAAATAAAATTGTTTAAAACGGAACATATCCGAGAGCAGAGGAATTTTCAAATATGTTGCGGTTTGAAGAATTAAAAATTGACTCCCAAATCAAATACGAATAGATTGCCTATCGTCATACAAATTTTTGTTGCGTTTGAAGAATTGAAAATTGAACTCTCCTAGAATTTGCGAGGCGTTTTCTTTGCTGACATGTACGCTCGTCAACTTTAGTAATTCTTTGGAACAACGGTTTCGAGTAGAAAATGTAGTTGGACGGCCGACCAAATAGTCCCAACAGAATTTGGGAGTAGTTATTTATAATTTATGATCTTAATATGTTTGTGCAACCGTTTCTTGGTCAGGATTTAAGGACTAAATCGAGGGTCACGTTCCCATTGGCGATAAGATAAGCAGTGGAATTTGGCACATTAATTTGATTGTCAAGGTGTGTGGTGGCGTCAAAAGTAGGAACTAATACGTGGACAGATTGGGTTGGATCTCACATGAAAGTGGAGAATTGACAAGACATAAGATGAGCGATGATGCTGCCTCTTGTTATTCTGCCCACTCAAATTAAGTTGTCATCTTACCCAATATGAAACATAGGCCTCTCATGTCTCATGAAGCCCCTCTAGTGAACATCTATGTGTATGGAAGTGACATGTTATTAATTTATATGTGATTATTTGATATAATTGTTTTAGATGGAGTTACAAGTTTGATTAGCATTTTAATGGTTTTTATGATTTTAGGATAAGTTGTTATGGAAATTGAACTTTATTTAATAACTTTTCATTATAAAATTTAATAAATTTATGTTCTAATAATGAATGGAAGTGAGTAGTTAAAAAAAACTATTTAATTGAGAAGCATATCTCATGTTTTGAGAAGGGTTTAGGGGATAAATATTAGTGAGTGATATGATTGTTGTAAAGGAAATGGACTAAAATGTTATTTTTCTTACAAAGGTGTTTGGATAAGAGGTTGAGTGACTAAATTAGAGCTATAGATAGTAAGTTTGTTTTAATTTTTTCATTTCCTCACATAGGGTGGTAGTCACTCAAACTAAGGCCAATGATGTGGTTGTCACTCAAGCTAAGGTCAATGAGAGGAAAAATGTTCTCATGTAACTATTATCCTAAATATAACTCATAATAAATAGGGATTTTATCATATAAATATTGTCTTGATGGATAATAATTGTTTTTGATATTGTAAATGAATAATATATGCTATTTGGTGAAGTTACAAGTATAGAAATTCACACATCATGAATGAAACTTGTTGTTATTTATGTGTATATTTTGAGGTTACGACCATATTTGCAATGTAAAGACATATGATACTTCTATAGTATTTTATATTTTATTAATTAATCTTCAACTATGTATAATGACTATAATGGGCATTGTGAGTGTCTTAGAAAATACCAAAAAAATAATGTATTTATGTGTATAGGAAGTGACTATATATACATGCTATTGTAAATTCTTCCTTATTAATTCTTATTTCTTATGTAACCAGAAATTAATAAATATATGTTAAATTGACTACATGTTTTTATTGGTAATGAATGAATTGGTAATGAATGAATTTGAATTAGTTATTGTTATTTTTAATGTTATATTGTAATTTCTTCGTGAAATGATGATTATGGAGTTATGAGTCAAAATTAGATCTTAGAAATCTTAATTTAGACACAAAGTGTTTGATAAAAAGCTTCCATTCAAATTAAGTAAAAAGCTAAGCCAAGTTAAACCAATGAGATTGATTGTTCTCAAAGCCAATAGTTACAACATTATGTATTTTTGTGGATTAGAATTAGGAAATACAAAAATAATTCAATGTGAATGAAGTGTTTGACTATAAGGTTATGAATGAAAGCTGATAAGGTTATAAATGGAAAAGAATTTCATGTATTAACTTGCCAAATTGTATTCTTGTTAGAGCAAGTAAGTTTGTTGTGGAAGCATTATTGGTTGTAGGAATTAGGAATCACTCCATCTATATAAATTGAATAATTAATAAATGGAAAGAGGCATCAAAACACTTACCTCATGATTATTGTTATTGTCAAGATTAAAAAAACAAAAATTTAGTTAAATTGTAACTTTATTTTAAACTTTTTTATTAATTACAAAAAAATAATTAGTATAGGAGTTAAAATATAAATACATTTGGAAAAAAATATAAAACTCTTTTTAATCATGGAAATTCAAGCCATTTTACCATGGAGATTCTTGACCTCTAAATAAGCTTCGTTACAACACCAACGGCCAATACCATGGCTTATTAATAACACATACCCAAAGAAACAATATCTCATGTTCATATGCCATTTTTTTAGTAATTAATCATTTTAATTAAAATGAAAGAAATTGCATAACTACTTTTGAAATAAATCTTAGCTTTTGATTTGTGACTACCACTAAAATTAACACAACCATATAAATTAAATGTCTTGTAATAAATTCATAACAATATTCAAAACACTTATATCATTACACATTCAAGTTGATTAATTAAAAAAGCATAAGAATTAATTAAATTATAACTTTATTTGAAATGATAATATAATTATTAATAATAAAAGAAATATATATAACATGAATTTTAACCATGGAGATTCATCCCATTTTATCATGGAAATTATTGATCTCTTACAATACTATAGGCCAAAATGCTGACATCTAAATACCACATGCTCATAAAATCATAATTCATTTCATATGACACTTGTTGATATATAACATTTTAAATTAACTAATTTTAAGTAAAAGAAAAAAATGACCTAATTTCTCTAGAAATAAATCTTAGCCTCTTATTTGTGTATAGGATATTCATGAATATTTTATGAATTAAATCCTACCATCCACCTAATAGTTATTATATTTTTTTTTTTTTGCTTTTCATTATGTTTGAACAAAAATATAGCAACTTATCTATAATTACATTGTAAATTCAATTTTTGTTATTTTATTATTATTATTTTAAATTTATTTATTTACAAGGTGATTGGTTTAGGTCTTATTCTAAGCTCTTTAGCATAGTTATAAATTTTTTATTTTTAGTTTTATTTCCATTTTATTAAACATTTTTTTTTAATTATAGTTTTCCTCCATATTTTCAATTTAAAATGACTTATTATATATTAAAATGTATATATATTTTAATATAAATAAATTAGTTAGTCAATATTTCTTAATTTTTGGTGATGACATTCAACAATAACAACATTTTATTGGTTGTTTATTTTATTAGTTGTTTATTTTTATGATAAAATATTTATCTTTATTATTTTTTAGTTTAATTAAGTTATATTTAAGCTAGGTCTTGTCCTATGGGTTGAAGCCTTAATGGGACCCCTCCTTAACCCTTAAGCCTTGATCCTTGATGGGCCCCCTTGAGCCTTGATGGGCCCCCAAGCTTTGAGCCTTGAGCCTTTAAAAGAGTTAACAAATTCTTGAAAAGGTGCAAGGTGAAAAGTGCTCAGAGGTGAAAAACCTTCACAACGAAAAGTCACAGCAAAAATGGGGCAAGGGGAGTAGTACCATGCTATAGATGATCAATTGCGACCCTCTAGTTGTGGTCTTGAGCAACAGTCCCTATAGATAAGGAGATACGAAGGTTCCTCTTGGTTGGTGGCTACCAACCCGTACTAGTACCAAGCTAGCTCTAGATACCAACCCTATCATGCTATTGAAGGCGAGCTAGGTCAAGTGGTTGGCCACCTCCCGTTGCAGCGCCTGTTAATAATTAAATTAAAATTCTAGGCCTTATTTTAAAATAGACATATATATGCACATAAATATTATAGAATATTTTGTAGACAATAAATCTCTATAATCCACTTAATAATTATTAATAATTAAATTAAATTTTTGAAATTTCTATTCAAATCACAATCTTTAGACAAAATGACTATCTTTCCTTTATAATTAACCTACTAAATCCACAATCCATGATTTTGATGTTTTTGAGACACTTAAATGATGATTTAAATTAAATAAAAAAAATCACATCAATTATATCTATATTTATATATGCAAAAAAAACCAATAATACCAAAAAAAAAAGAAAGAAAGAAAAAGAGCCAATAATTACACTCTTTTATATATGTGAATGCTTATCTTTCTATCCTTTCACTACTTTTTTTTAATATCTGTTTTTCGTTTGGAACACATGGATATACAGTTTGTGCAATATAAAGCGTTCTATCACTTCATTCCGCTGCTCCATGATATTACCAAAGAGCCTGATTGTGAATGCATTTTCCTCGCACGTTAAGGGAACCCTCTGCATCAGTCAGTCTTTAAAGTTATCTTTCCGCGTTATTTTGATGCGATATAAAGGTGTGATATTCGCTTTATACATCTCGTTTGAAATGCGGCGACTGGTGAGAGGATGCCATAGACAAAGAAACTGTTTAGATATTTTGGATCATTCAATTCTTATATTTTTATTGATCAACAAGATTCTAATAAAAGAATGAAATTTTAATTATACGATGGAGAATAAAATCAAATTGTTTTAGGCGGTAAAGAACAGATCCAAAAGGAGAGCAATTTTCCATGAATCAGTCATACCAATAGATTGTCTATCATCATACAATTTTTTATTGGGGTTTGGATCATTGAAAACTAACTCTATGAGAATTTGGGAGGCGTTTTTTTATGTGGACATGTACGTGGATCAACTTCAGTAATTCGTTGGAACGACGGTTTCGAATTGGACTGTCAACCAAATAGTCCCAACAGAATTTGGGACCAGACGTTTATAAATTATGATCTTTAAGGTGTTTGTACAACCCTTCCTTGGTCACGATTTAATGAATAAATCGATGACATTGATTTGATTTTGGAAGCGTGTAGTTGCGTCAAAAGTAGGAACTAATACGTGGAAAGCCGCTTAGGTACAGTGGAGAATTGACGAGACACAAGATGGGCGCTAGTGCAGCCTCTTGTTGTATCCACTCAAATTTTCCTTACCCAATGTGAAGCAAAAGCCCCTCTCATGTCATTTGAAGAAGCATATAAAGAAAGGGGTCCGCAAGCGAATATCTGTGTATGGAAGTGGGTTATTTAATATAATTTCTTTTTTAGTATAATTATAAGTCTGACCAGCATTTTAAAGTGTTTTTAATGGTTGAAGGATAAGTTTTATGGTACTTGAACCTTGTCCAATAACTTTCTACCAATAAATTCAATTCTTTCCACCTGTGAATCCAAATCTAATTCATTTGAGTAGAAAATAAATCTTTATATAAAGTAAGATATCTAATTGGTAAGGTGAAGAATAGTAAAGACTTGTTTTACTTTTTCTTTATCACTTTGTTTCTACTGTTCATATCTATGGCCAATTATTTGATATATTTGAATATAGAGTTAAATTAAGATAATATTACTCAATCAATATAAAAAAGAAGAGATGAAATACTTTTAGATAATTATTATCCAATTATTTATTAACCTTAAAACCAATTAACTCCATTGAACTAAGAAATGAAAATTCTTACATGAATGGGTGCACATTTCATAAGTTCAAAGCAACTAGGTGTTTAGGTATTTTATGTTTCTTCATAAACCCCCATGTACTAACGATGAGGTTTGATTTATTTTTTACATGAATGATGGGTTGAGTTTATAATGGGTCACAATGTCAATTATTTTTACATGAGGAAATTTTAAGGTATCTTATCATTAATGGGAATGTGATTATCGAATTAGTCCTTAAATATTGAGCAAGCAAGGATTCTACAAACTTGTTAAGATGAGTCTTATAAATTATTGAATGATTGGTATATGTCAATGGTAAAATGAATAAATTTTTTATATATATAGAACAATGGCAGAATGAGAATTCAGTGGTGGAATATCAATGATAAAAATGAATTAATACTCTTCATATATGAAAAAATATATATTTTAAAATTCATTTTACTATTAACTAGTCATTTTTTTTTTATAATCTATATATATAAATTATTTATTTTTATTTTAAAATACTTTACAATATTTAAAATTCATTCTACCATATACCACCTCATTTTAATAATTTATGATTTTTACAATATTAACAAATTTCTAGAATCCTTGCGCCGGCACACGATATAAGGACTAAATAATTACACTATATATATGCGAGTGAGTGTCTTTTTACCATTTCATTTTTAACAATTTATGATATTTACAATATTAACAAGTTTGTAGAACCTTTGCTGGCTCAAGATATAAGAACTAAATAATTACAATATATCAATTTATGATATTTACAATATTAACAAGTTTCTAGAACCCTTTCTCGCTCAAGATATAGGAACTAAATAATTACAAAATATATCTGTGAGTGAGTGTCTTTTTATCCTTTCATTTTTTTTTCAATGTCTCTTTTTTTAATCTTTCTTAACACATGGATATATCATTTCTGCAAAATTAGCAGCCAACCTTGGATCAGTTCATTCCGCTGCTCCTTGATATTACCGAAGACAGTGAGTGTGAATGCATTTTTTCTTGCACGTCATAGGAACCCTCTGCATCATTCAGTGTTTAAATTATCTCTTCGCGTTATTTTGATGAGACATAAAGGTGTGATAATCACTTTGTACATCTGGTTTGAAATGCGGTGACTCGTGAGATGATGCCTTAGAGGAATAAACTGTTTAGATATTCTGAATCCTCCTAAGGTCTAATATTATATTTTTATTGGTTAACAAGTTTCCAATAAATAAAATGAATTTTTAATTATATGATGGAGAATAAAATCAAATTGTTTAAGTTGGTAAAGAACTGATCAGAAAGGAGAGGAATTTTCCATGAATCAATCATACCAATAGATTGCCTATCACCATACAATTTTTTGTTGGGATTTAGGAATTTGGGAAGCGTTTTCTATGTTGACATGTACTCGCATCAACTTTAGTAATTCGTGGGAACAACAATTTCGAGTAGAAAATGTAGTTGGATGGTCCACAAAACAGTCCCAACGGAATTTGGGACCAGTCATTTATAATTCATAATCTTAATATGTTTGTACAACCATTTCTTGGTCAGGATTTAAGGACTAAATCGACGGTCACATTTATCCGCAGTGGAATTTGGCACATTGATTTGATCGTGAAGGCGTGTGGCTGCGTCAAAAGTAGGAACTTATATGTGGAAAGATTGGATCATGATGAGACATAAGATGGGCGAGAGTGCTGCGTGTTGTTGTACTTCCACCACTCAAATTAAATTATTATAATACTCAGAAACAGAAGCCCCTCTCATCTCTTATGAAGCCCCTCTTATGTCTTGTGAAGAAGCATACATTAGAAGGGGTTGGCAAGTGAACATCTATGTCTGGAAGTGACCTATGGAAGCGACATGCTTTAAATTTATAGGTGATTATTTAATATAATTGTTTAGGATGACTAATATTTTAAGGCGTTTTTATGGTTTTAAGACAAGCCTGGGAATTGAACCTTATTCCATAGCTTTTCACCATTAAATTCAACAAATATATCTTCCAATAATGGATGGAAGTGAGATAGCCAAATGAACTATTTAATTGAAAAACATATCTCATTTCTTGTTTTAAGAAGGGCTTGGGGAACACAGATTCGTGAATGGTATGATTGTTTTACCGGAAATGGGATAACATGTTATTTCTCTTGCAAAGGTTTTTCGATAAAGGAGTTGAGGGATGAAATTAGGGTTATAGATAATAATTTTGTTCTTATTATTTCATTTTCTCATACATGGGTTGTAGCGACTCAAGCGAAGGGCAATGAAAAGAAAAATGCTCCATGTAACTATTTCCTTAAGCATAACTCATAATAAATAAGGATTGTGTCATATTAATTATAATTTGATAGATAATGTTAGTGTTTGATATCATTTTTTTTCAAAGATATTTTGATAAAGGGTTGAGTGATAAAATTATAGCCATAGATAATATTTATGTTTTTATTATTTCATTTCCTCATATAGAGGTTGTAGCCACTCAAGCTAAGGTCAATGAGAGGAAAAATGCACCCATGTAACTATTTTACCAAACTTAGCTCATAATAAATAATTTTTTTGTCATATTAATTATATTTTATGGATTATTATGGTGTTTGATATGGTAAATGAGTAATATCTGCTATTTGGTGAAGCTACAAGTCTAAAAATTAGCATTGGATCATGAATGCAACTTTGAGGCTGGTTGTTACTTCCATGTGGATTTTGAGGTTATTAAAACCATATTAGCAATGCAAAGGCATAGGATACCTCTATGTCATTTTCTATTTTATTAATTACTCTTCAAGTATCTACCATGGGCATGGTGAGTGTCTTAGAAGATACAAAATCATATAGAAAATGTAATTATGTGTATGTGAAATGACTATATATGCATACTATTGCAAATTCTTATGTTTCAATTATTATTAATTCTTATGTAACTAGAAATTGATAAATATATGTTAAATTGCCTAAATGTTATAGGCAATGAATGAATTTGCGGTAGGTAAAAAAGAAATCGAATTTCATGTATTGACTTGCCAAATTGTTTACTTGATAGGGTACTCAAGTTTTGGTATAAAGAATGGTTGGTTGTAGGAATTAAAAACTAGTGCAATTATATAAATTGAATAGCTAATAAACTACTATAGACATCAAAACACTTACCTCATGATCATTGTCAAGATTAAGAAAACAAAAAATTAATTAAATTTGTAACTTTATTCTAAATTATTTTTATTAATTATAAGAATAATTAGTATATAAATTAAATATAAATACATTTGAAAAGAACATCTAAAACTATTATTAAACATCGAAATTCAAATGATTTTACTATGGAGATTATTAACCTCTAAATAAACTTAGTTACAACACCATTGACCAATGTTTATTAATACCACAAACCCACAAAAAAATAACTCAGGTTCATATGCCATTTTTTGGTAATTAATCATTTTAATTAAAATGAGAGAAATGACATGTAACTACTTTTGAAATAAATCTCAACTTTTGATTTGTTACTACCACTAAGACTAACACAACCATATAAATTAAATGTCTAGTAAATGCCAATAGACATCAATTCATAACAATAATCAAAACACTTATTTCATTATAGATCTCAACTTGACTAATTAAAAAAACATAAAAATTAACTAAATTATAAAATTATTTAAAATGATAATAATTATTATTAATGATAAAAATAACATATATTACAAGACCACTAAACAAAGATTCCTCATCTTTTCAATGTTTTTCAGAAAACATGAAGCTAGTGGCATTCTTTGCACATGGAACAACAAAAGAGGAAGGGATTCCCAGGTAGCTTCCAAGCTAGACAGATTCATGATCTCTAAAGAGCTCCTGCTTCTAGGCAAGGAAATAATAGCAGATATTCTTCCTTTTCAAGGCTCAGATCACTAGCCGATTCAAATGGAGATCAAGGGCATTGGCACCCCAAGAAAAAAACTGTTCAGGTTTGAAAATATGTGGCTTTCACACCTGGACTTCATCGACAACATTGAAAAATGGTGGGCTAAAGACCTGCAGATTCAGGGATCATCTATGTTCCTGCTACATAAAAGATTAAAACACATCAAGCAGAAGCTAAAGGAATGGAACCAGAAGGAATTTGGCAATATTTTCACAAGTAAAAAAATCGTGGAAATCAAAATCCTAGAGCTCAATCAAGCTTTGATCAAGAATGGCTTTGATAAAGACACAAATGATCAAGCAGAGAAATATCACCAAGAATGGGAAAGGCTATGCAAACAAGAAGGATTTTTTTGGAAACAAAAATCTAGAGTTCTATGGCTAAAAGAAGGAGAACACAATACTAAATTTTTCCATAGATCTACCATTGTGAATATAACTCACAATGGAATCTCTTTGATCAAGGACGAGAATGGCCAAATTCATCAAGCCCGTGAGGAGATAGAAGCAGTGTTAGTAAAGCATTTTCAGGACATCGCCAAGGAAAACTTTTCAGGAAGAGAACCTTTCATTAAGAATTTAATTAAACACATACCTAAATTGGTATCCAGAGAGGATAATTATAATCTCAATAGACCTATAATTGAAAATGAGATCAGTGAGTTCCTCAAGAAATGCAAAATGGCAAGGTACCAGGTCCGGATTGATTTAGTGTGGATTTCTTCAAAGCCTGCTCGAATATTGTTAAAAGGGATATTGTAGAGATAGTAGAAGGATCTAGACGGAACAAGACCATTTTGAAAGCTCTCAGTACTTCCTTTATTGCCCTCATTCCAAAACAGGATAATGCTCAAGCCTCAAAGAGATATAGGCCCATCGCCTTATGCAATTTTGTCTACAAAATAATCTCCAAGGTGGTGGCCAATAGACTCAAATCCCTGCTACCCACACTTATCTTTGGGGAACAAACAGGGTATGTAGAAGGAAGACAAATTCTGGACAACATAATTCAAGCTCACGAGGTGATTCACTTGTTAACTTGCAACAAGAGAGAGGGAATGATCATGCAACTGGATATAGCCAAAGCATATGACAAAGTGAACTGGACATACATCAAAAAAGTGCTCATAGCATTTGGTTTTGATCATAATTGGGTCAGATGGGTCATGGCTCTTGTAACTTCTTCTAGCTTTTCAATTTTAGTGAATGGCTCTCCCTCTGAGATTTTTCTCCCTTCCAGGGGTCTAAGATAGGGAGATCCACTCTCTCCTTTTCTCTTCATCCTCATGATGGAAGGGCTGGGGTAGTCCATCAAGCATGCAAGAGTTACGAGAAGAATTCAAGGACTCCAACTCATGGAGAATGGGCAAGTTCTGACTCATCAACAGTTTGTAGATGATACCATGTTACAGGGAATTCCTACAGTCAAAGAAGCACTCGCTTACAAACAGAATTTGGATGACTTCACGAAGGCCACAGGTATGGAAGTTAACCTTACCAAATCAAAAGTCTTCTTCTTTAACACTCACATTTCCATCGAGGGAAATGTCTCCAGAATTTTAGGCTTTCAAAGAGAATCTCTTCCCTCTAAGTATTTGGGAGTTCTACTTACAGCTAAACCCCGACACAAGAGTATATGGGATCCATTGATAACTAAAATGCAAGACAAGTTCAGGAAATGGACAAACAGATCTTTAAATTTAGCTGGTGGACTGGTTCTTACTAAAGCAGTTCTCCAAGCTATCCCAATCTTCATGCTATCCGCCCTCCTAGCTCCAATAGGAGTCTTGCAACAATTTCAGAATATTCAACGAGATTTTCTATGGGGCAAAGAGGAAACTAGGAAAAAATGGGCTTTAGTCTCTTGGGAAAAGATTTGCAAACCAAAGAACCAAGGAGGCCTAGGTTTGGACAACCTAAGATTCTCAACAAGGTTCTCAGAGCCAAACTTTGGTGGAGGTGGATTAAGGATCCTAAATCTCAATGGGCAAGCATCTAGAAGGAAAAATATGCCAATGCCTGGCCGGATTCTGATATCATACGTATGACAAATACAGTGAAAGGCTCCCCCATATGGAACAAGGCCTGGGAGAACAGAGAAGTGGTTCAAAAACATAGTTTCTAGGAAATTAGAGAGGGAGATCTAGCACTTTTCTGGGAGGACAAATGGCAACAGGAACCAAATCTACTGAAGGAAGAATTTTTAGGCCTCAAGCAAGAGACTGACAATCAACGATTAGTAAAAGTGAAAGACTTTTGGGAGAACCCCCATAATGTAGGAAAGTGGAGAATCTGGAAAAAAATTCAGGGCAGAGAGGATAAAACCCTCAACAGTAAAGCAGAGTTCCTTAAGAGATTGTTGGACTAGAGAATAATTTTAGTAATGGAAGGGTAGGACCATCTGAGATGGGGTAGGACCATCTGAGATGGGGTAACAACAAAGAGGGCAACTTTAATATCAAAGAAGATAAAGGTTTTCTCCTTGATTTGGAACCCCAAGCACCTAATAAAACTTGGCAGAAGCTTTGGAAGCACAAAGGCTGGATGAAAATCAAACTTTTCATGTGGTTAGTTCACCACAGAAAAATTTTAACCTGGGAGAACCTTAAAAAAAGGGGCATGTTGGGACCCTCCAAATGTCAACTCTGTGAGACCCAAGAGGAGACTATAGAGCATCTTCTCAATAGCTGTATTTTCATCGACAGGATATTGGAAATTTTTTACCAACATCTTCAAATAGTCTTATAGAGACAAAGAAACTATTGCCAACACTCTAAATAACTAGAGGAATAATTTTTCAGATAATGAGATTCTCAAATCTGTCTGGAATCTCCTGCCGAGTTTCATTATTTGGAATGCGTGGAAGGAAAGGAACAAAAGAATATTCAAAGAGGTAAAGTCTACCTCACTTAGCCTGGTAGAGCTGATTGTAAAGCAACTAAAGGATACAGTGGGCACCACGGTTAGAAATCTCCCTAATAATCCTCCCTCAGTAGAAGAGTTAAGAATCCTCCAGCTATTAGACATGCAGGGGCTTATTCCTCAAGGTATAGACAAGAAAGCAAGCATGAGAGATAAGGAGGAGGAATTCTCGCATCCTCCCCCTGAAGATTTTTTAAAGTACAATATTGATGGAGCTTCAAAGGCAACCCGGGGGATGCTGAATTTTGGGAAGTTCTAAGGGATGATACAGGTAGTATAATCTACCTCTTCCATGGTCACTTAGGAAAAGCCACTAACAACATGGCACAACTAATGGCTTTGGAACAATGCTTGGAATTTTTGATACAGAGCAATTGCCAAAATGTCATAATAGAAGCAGACTCAAAATTAGTCATAAACGTTGCCAAGAGAATCAGTAATGGAACAGGGCCGGAAAAGGTCACTAAATACTGGAGGCTAACTAGAGTTCTTCAGAGAATTCAAGTGCATCTACAAGAACTTCGTACCCTCAGATTTAATCATGTGAGGAGAAAGGCCAACAAATTGGCTGACATTCTAGCCAACCAAGGTGTAAGATGCAAGGACAACGCAATCTTAAGGAGGTGGAACACAATGGCACAGAGAAACTTGAAAAAACTCTGCCTTCACCACACAAAGGAGGACAAAGAAGAGTACATAAGCAAAATGATAGAACCCAACTAGTAATGGTTAGCAGTGAGAGGGCTACACCAAACGGGACAAACAGGTGCACAAGGAAAGGTAAGCCAAGGTTAGAGGTTAAGTGGACCATGCTCAGGACTATTCTCAGTGATGAGCGACAGAGCTTCCCAGACCGTAGAAAGCAGCATCAGAAACTTCCGCATAATCCTAATTTTTCAGTGACAGAAGTCAAAACAGCGTCTAGGCGGTTTTGTATAGATCGCACCACTTTCATATTAAAAGTGGTTTTAGATTTTTGGCAGTGATGCCACAGAAATCATGACATGTGGTGGAGGGTCCAGTCCAAAAACCACTCTCCCCACTCCCTAAAGGTCGATGACTTTAGGCGCACGATTTTCTGCTCAATCGTCCGATGGTGCATGGTTAATCAACGCTCAGGATTCATCGAGTAGTTTAGTGGGGCCTGAGGGTCTGGTGGGGTCCGTGGATTCATCTTCAAACATTGGGCCCGCAGGAAATAAACTTTATGATCACATCCAATAAAGTCAGGTCACAGTTCTCGGGGAGACGAGGGGAAATCAGACAAGTTCTATGTTGCCTGGTTTCTTCGTAGTGGAATTTGGCCAAGCCCTTCCTCTTTAGTTTGCTCATCAGGTTCTTCCCATGGTCCATGGTGGTTGCCATTGATGGTTCTATCATTGGAGTGTACGATTTTTGGTGGCTCTTGTTTCCCAACGAAGGGGTTTCCCTTTCTATCCTCTTCCCTTTCGGAAAACTAGGTTTTAGTGGTTTACAGGTGATCACACAGTTTTGGGATGGTAAGTGGTTTCGTTTTTTTGAAAGCGATTCCATCAGATGTCCGCCACGTGGCTAGGGCGGGGTTGGGATACCACCCTCCATCGCGAATTAAGTTACGAGCAAGTCAGGTGGTGCAATTTTTAGGGAGGCCGTCCGATCTCTTGGTGATGTCTCTACCGTCAGATCTGTTGGTGCCTTTTCGCTGGGGCCACGAGTCTTGTCGGGCTTTTCGCCCAAGTGTTGGGGATGCTTTTAAGCCTCAGTTTAGGATTTTGTTTGCTTTGTGTCATCCGATAGTAGAGGAGGAATGTTCTAGCTATCGGTTGTTTCGGGGTGACGCTGTTCTTTGGTATCTTGCCCTTGGTGACCGTGTCGCCTCCTAGCGTACATGGTTTTGTATATTCTGTAAATATGCCAAAATGATGACATCTGAATACCACATGCTCATAAAATCATAATTCATTTCATATGACACTTGTTCATATATAACATTTTAAATTAATGAATTTTAATTAAAAGAAAAAATGACATAATTACTCTAGAAATAAATCTCAGCCTCTTATTTGTGTATGGAATATTCTATGAATTAAATCCTACCATCCACCCAATAATTATTATACTTTTTTTTTACTTTTGATTATGTTTTTGACCAAAAATATATGCAGCTTATCTATAGTTTACATTGTAAATTCAATTTTTGTTTTTTTTTTTATTATTTAAATTTTATTTGTAAGGTGATTAGTTTAAGTCTATTTCTAAGCTCTTTAGTAGAGTTATTAATTTTTTATTTTTAATTTTATTTCCTTTTTTTTTTATTATATTTTTTCCCCATATTTTCAATTTAAATGACTCGTTATTATATTAAATTTATATATGTTAATATAAACAATATTAGTTAGTCATATTTCTTAATTTTTGGTGATGACATTCAAAAATACAACATTTTATTGGTTGTTTTATTTTTGTGATAAATTCTTTATTTTTTAGTTTAATTAAGTTATATTTAAGCTTAGTGAAGTACTAGCTAATATGCGGCTCTGGTAATAATTAATTGAATTTAAATTCTTAAATCTTACGTTAACATATCTTATATATATATATATATATATTTTGTGGACAATATATATCTTTATAATTGGCTTAATAATTATTAATATTAAATTAAAATTTTGAAATTTCTATTCCAAATCACAGTTTAGAAAAAATGTCTATTTTTCATTCCTAATAAACCTACTGAAGTTGAGACACTGAAATGATAACTTAAATTAAATTAAAAAATCACATCAATTTATCTATATCTGTATATGCAAAAAAAATCCAATAATTACACTTATTATGAAAAAAAATAATAATTACACTCTTTTATATATGTGAATGCTTATCTTTCTATCATTTCACTACTTTTTTTTAATATCTGTTTTCGGTTTGGAACACATGGATATACAGTTTCTGCAATATTAAGCGTTCTATCACTTCATTCCGCTGCTCCATGATATTACCAAAGAGCCTGATTGTGAATGTATTTTCCTCGCACGTTAAGGGAACCCTCTGCATCAGTAAGTCTTTAAAGTTATCTGTTAGCGTTATTTTGATGCGATATAAAGGTGTGATATTCACTTTATACATCGCGTTTGAAATGCGGCGACTGGTGAGAGGATGCCATAGAGAAATAAACTGTTTAGATATTTTGGATCATTCCATTCTTATATTTTTATTGATCAACAAGGTTCTAATAAAAAAATGAACTTTTAATTATACGATGGAGAAAAAAATCAAATTGTTTTAGGCGAGGAATTTTCCATAAATCAGTCATACCAATAGATTGTGTATCATCATACAATTTTTTTTGTTGGGGTTTGGATCATTGAAAACAGACTCTATGAGAATTTGGTAGGCGTTTCTTTATGTGGACATGTACGTGCATCAACTTCAGTAATTCGTTGGAACGATGGTTTCGAGTTGGACTGTTGACCAAACACCAACAGAATTTGGGACAGACGTTTATAATTTATGATCTTTAAGGTGTTTGTACAACCCTTCCTTGGTCAGGATTTAATGAATAAATCGAAGAGATTGATTTGATTTTGAAAGCGTGTAGTTACGTCAAAAGTAAGGAACTAATACGTGGAAAGCCGCTTGGGTACAGTGGAGAATTGACGAGACACAAGATGGGCGATAGTGCAGCCTCTTGTTGTATCCACTCAAACTTTCCTTACTCAATGTGAAGCAAAAGCCCCTCTCATGTCATGTGAAGAAGCATATAAAGAAAGGGGCCTGCAAGCGAATATCTGAGTATGGAAGTGGGTTATTTAATATAATTTCTTTTTCAGTATAATTATAAGTCTGACTAGCATTCTAAAGTGTTTTTAATGGTTGAGGATAAGTTTTAGGGTACTCGAACCTTGTCCAATAAATTTTCACCAATAAATTCAATTCTTTCCACCTATAAATCCAATGAATCCAATTCATTTGAGTAGAAATTAATATTTCTTTAAAATAAGATATTTAATTGGTATGGTGAAGATTACTAAAGACTGGTTTTACTTTTCCTTTATCACTTTGTTTCCATTAGTCATATCCATGGCTAATTATTTGGTATATTCGAATATAGAGTTAGATTAAAATAATTTATCTTTACTTTTCCTTTATCACTTTGTTTCTATTAGCCATATCCATGGCTAATTATTTGATATATTCGAATATAGAGTTAGATTAAAATAATTTACTCAATCAGTATAAGAAAGGAAGAGGTGAAATATTTTCGTATAATAATTACCCAACTATTTATTGACTTTAAAACTAATCAATATCATTGAATCTAAGAAATGAACATTCTTACATGAGTGGGTGCATATTCCATAAGTTCAAAGCAACCAGGGATTTAGGTATTTTATGTTTCTTCATAAATCCCTATGTAATAACAATGAGGTTCCATTTATTTTTTACATGAATGATGGGTTGAGTTTATGATGGGTTTTTATATATATATATAGAGAGACATATATATAGAACAATGATAAAATGAAGAGTGTGGTAGAGTTAATGGTAAAAATGAATTAATACTCTTCATATATATATAAAAGATATTTAAGATTCATTCTACTATTAACTAGTCATTTTACTTTTATATATATCTATCTATCTATCATATATATATATAAATTAATTCATTTTTACCATTAACTATTTTAAAAATTACTTTACCATATTTAAAATTCATTCTACCAATATACCAGTCATTTAATAATTTATGATATTTACAATATTAACAAATTTCCAGAAGCCTTGCTAACTCATGATATAAGGATTAAATAATTACACTATATATATGTGAGTGTCTTTTTATCATTTCATTTTTTAATAATTTATGATATTTACAATATTAACAAGTTTCTAGAACCCTTGCCGGCTCAAGATATGGGGACTAAATAATTACAATATATATGTGAGTGAGTGTCCTTTTATCATTTCATTTTTTTTCAATGTCTTTTTTTAATCTTTCTTTAACACGTGGATATATCATTTCTGCAATATTAACAGCCAACCTTGTATCAGTTCATTCCGCTGCTCCTTGATGTCACCGATGACAGTGAATGTGAATGCATTTTTTCCTGCACATCATAGGAACCCTCGGCGTCATTCAGTGTTTAAATTATCTGTTCGCGTTATTTTGATGAGACATAAAGGTGTGACTCGTACATCTCGTTTGAAATGCTGTGACTCGTGAGATGATGCCTCAGAGAAATAAGCTGTTTAGATATTTTGGATCCTTCTAAGTTGTAATGTTATATTTTTATTGATTAACAAGTTTCCAATAAAAAAATGAATTTTTAATTATATGATGAAGAATAAAATCAAATTGTTTCAGGTGGTAAAGAACAGATTAGAAAGGAGAGGAATTTTCCATGAATCAGTCATACCAACAGATTGCCTATCACCATACAAATTTTTGTTGGGGTTTAGAGTATTGAAAACTGACTCCTGGAGGATTTGGGAGGCGTTTTCTATGTTAACATGTACTCGCATCAACTTTAGTAATTCGTGGGAACGACAATTTCGAGTAGAAAATGTAGTTGGACGGTCCACAAAACAGTCCCAACAGAATTTGGGACCAGTCATTTATAATTCATGATCTTAATATGTTTGTACAACCATTTCTTGGTCAGGATTTAAGGACTAAATCGACGGTCACATTTCGATTAGCGATAAGATCCGCAGTGGAATTTGTCACATTGATTTGATCGTGAAGGTGTGTGGTTGCGTCAAAAGTAGGAACTGATACGTGGAAAGATTGGATCATGATGAGACATAAGATGGGCGATAGTGCTGCGTCTTGTTGTAATTCCACGCCTCAAATTAAATTGTTATCTTACTCAGAAACAGAAACCCCTCTCATGTCTTATGAAGTCCCCTTTATGTCTTGTGAAGAAGCATACATAGGAAGGGGTTGGCACGTGAACATCTATGTATGGAAGTGACGTATGGAAGTGACATGCTATTAATTTATATGTGATTATTTAATATAATTGTTTAATTTATATTAATTTATATGTGATTATTTAATATAATTGTTTAAGATGACTAATATTTTAAGGTGTTTTTATGGATCTAAGATAAGCCCGGGCAATTGAACCTTATTCCATAGCTTTTCACCATTAAATTCAATAAATATATGTTCCACAATAAATATATGTTCCAATAATGGATGGATGGAAGTGAGATAGCCAAATTAACTATTTAATTGAGAAACATATTTCATTTCTTGTTTTAAAAAGGGCTTAGGTAAACAAAAATTAGTGAATGGTATGATTATTTACCAAAAATGGGATAACACGTTATTTGTGTTTGGATAACGGGTTGACTCATGAAATTATAACTTGGGATAACACGTTATTTGTGTTTGGATAAGGGGTTGACTCATGAAATTAGAGTTATAGATAATAATTTTGTTCTTATTATTTCATTCTTTTACACAGGGTTGTAGCCACTCAAGCTATGGTTAATGAGAGGAAAAGTGCTCCCGTGTAACTATTTCCTTAAGTATAGCTTATAATAAATAAGGATGGTGTCATATTAATTATATTTTGATGGATAATGTTGGTGTTTGATATTATTTCTTTTGCAAAGGTGTTTTGATAAGGGGTTGAGTGATGAAATTAAAGTTATAGATAATAATTCTGTTTTTATTATTTCATTTCCTAACATGAGGGTTGTAGCTACTCAAGCTAAAGCTTGTGAGAGGAAAAATGCACCTATGTAACTATTTTCCCAAACTTAACTCATAATAAATAAGAATTTTGTCATATTAATTATATTTTGATGGATAATGATGGTGTTTGATATTGTAAATGAGTAATATATGCTATTTGGTGAAGCTACAAGTCTAAAAATTAGCATTGGATCATGAATGCAATTTAGAGCCTCATTGTTACTTCCATTTTGAGGTTATTACAACCATATTTACAATGCAATGCAAAGGCATAGGATACCTCTATGTCATTTTCTATTTTATTAATTAATCTTCAAGTGTTTATAATGGTCATTGTGAGTGTCTTAGAAGATACCAAAATCACATAGAAAATGTAATTATGTGTATGGGAAATGACTATATATGCATACTATTGCAAACTCCTATGTTTCAATTATTATTAATTCTTATGTAACTAGAAATTGATAAATATATGTTAAATTGGCTGAATGTTTTTATAGGCAATGAATGAATTTGGAATAGGTAAAAAATGAAATCGAATTTCATGTACTGACTTGCCAAATTGTTTACTTGATAGGGTACTCAAGTTTGGTATGGAAGAATGGTTGGTTGTAGGAATTAAAAACTAGTGAAATTATATAAATTGAATAGCTGATAAACTGCGATAGACATCAAAACACTTACCTCATGATCATTGTCAAGATTAAAAAAACACAAAAATTAATTAAATTGTAACATTATTCTAAATTATTTTAATTAATTATAAAAATAATTATTATATAAATTAAATATAAATACATTTGAAAAGAACATGTAAAACTATTTTTAAACATGGGAATTCAAACGATTTTACTATGGAAATTCTTAACCTCTAAATAAACTTAGTTACAACACCATACCCATAAAAAAATAACTCAGGTTCATATGGCATTTTTTTGGTAATTAATCATTTTAATTAAAATGAGAGAAATGACGTTACTAGTTTTAAAATAAATCTCAACTTTTGATTTGTAACTACCACTAAGACTAACACAACCATATAAATTAAATAACATTAATTCATAACAATAATAAAAAACCTTATTTTATTATGCATCTCAAGTTGACTAATTAAAAAACAAAAAAATTAACTAAATTATAAAATTATTTAAAATTATATATATGAATGAGATGCAACATGAATTTTAACTATGGAGATTCATTCTTACTTTATCATGGAGATTTTTATCACTAACATTTTAAATAGATTTTGTTACAATGATATAAGCCAAAACTATGGCATATCAATACCACATGCTCATAAAACCATAATTTATTTCATATGACATTTGTTCATATAACATTTTAAATTGGCAAATTTTATATAAAATGACATAAACAGCTACTATAGAAATAAATCTCAACCTTTTATTTGTGTATTCTACTAAAAATATTCAAGAATATAATATTCTATGAAAGTTAAATCCCTACCATCCACCCAATAATTTTTGATAATTAGATTAAAATTCTGAAGTCCTATTTTAAAATAGACATGTATATCAACTTAAATATTATAAAATATTCCATGAAGATTAAATCCTTATGATCCACCTAATAATTATTAATAATTAGATTAAGTTTTTGAAATTTCTATTCCCAAATAAATATACTTATCAGAATCTTACTTAAAAAGAGCAGATAATCCATAAGCTATAATTAACCTGGTATTATGGAACGAGTGAAATATTACAAATAACTTAATTAAATAAAGAAGATCAAATCAATTATATCTGCAACTTTGTTTTTTTTTTTTCCGAATAATTACACACTGATTTATATATCTGAATGACTATCTTTTATCATTTCACAACTTGTTTTCAATGTTTGTTTTCCTTTTTTTGTAACACATGGATATACCGTTTCCGCAATATTTAGCGTTCTATCACTTCATTCCGCTGCTCCTTGATATTACCAAAGAGCCTGATTGTGAATGCATTTTCCATGCACGTTAAAGTTATCTGTTTGCGTTATTTTGATGCGATATTAGCTTTGTGCATCTCGTTTGAAATGCGGTGACTCGTGAGAGGATGCCTTGGAGAAATAAACTATTTAAATATTTTGGATCCTTCTATTGTTATATTTTTATTGTTCAACGCATTGCCAATTAAATATGAATTTTTAATCATATGATGGATAATAATTTTCCATGAGTCAGTCATACCAATAGATTGTATATCATCATATCAATTTTTGATGAGGTTTGGAGCTTGAAAACTGACTCTTGGAGAATTTGGGAGGCCCTTTTTTATGCAGTAGTCTATAACGCGACTTTTTGAAAGCTTTTCCGGCAGATTTTTCCGGTCACAATCCGGTAGCAATTCATTGGAATCCCAAGTTTGATAGCTAGTTTCTGCACAATCGATGGCTCCCAGGGGTTTTTCAGGGCGCTGAATCCAAATATGCAGTTAAAAAACCATTTTAACTGCTAAAAATGAAGATTTAACCTCATTTCTTCCGCCGGATTCCGTCACCGGAATATCCAAAAAGTCGCATTATAGACAACTCCTTTTTTATGAGGACATGTACGTGCATTAACTTCAGTAATTCGTTGGAACGACGGTTTCGAGTTGGACTGTCGACCAAACAGTCCCAACAGAATTTGGGACGAGACATTTATAATTTATGATCTTAACATGTTTGTGCAACCCTTCCTTGGTCAGGATTTAAGGACTAAATAGACGGTCCCATTAGCGATACGATACGCAGCGGAATGTGGCGACATTGATTTGATTGTGAAGGCGCGTGGTTGCGTCAAAAGTAGGAACCAATACGTGGAAAGCTTGGGTGTCGCATGATAGTGGAGAACTGACGAGACAGAAGATGGACGATAGTGCTGTCTCATTTTGTAATTCAACGGCAACCAATATTTCCAATGTCATGGAATATTTAATGCCCCTGGGAGTACTAGTATGTTTTGGCCGTTTCTATATGGGCAACCGATACATCTATCGGTGTTAGTTTTTTTAAATCATTATTTATTTTAAGTTTTTAAATCAGTATTTATTTTAAGTATGGAGAAAAAATCAATTTTTTTTTAAGTGTAATTTTTTTAGAGTGCAAAATACAGTGTTATTTTTCATTGTCTAAGTTATATTTTTGAATGTTAAATATATTACATATAGAATCAATTAAAATTTTTAACTATAAAACTTATTTTTTTTCTATGTGAAGTTGATATTGACATAAATTAGTTAACATAGATCTTCAAATGGTTTATATAAATATCTTTTGTTGAAATATTTTTGAAAAACATAAGATTTAAACATCTAATTCACACATTTGTTTTAGTACTTTATAGTATACTCATTTTTAAAAAATTATAATCCACATTATTTTTCTATTTAGAACATAATCTTTAATTTTATTTTAAAGGGGCACAGACTCAAAGACAAATTTGGATAAACAAAAACAGACTTACACATCCCCTGTACTGGGCTGTAAAATGAGCCTCTAGGGTCAATGATGATAGACATGCTACATGCTGCTAATCCATGCCATAGCAAGCCATGTTTTCAAATTAAGTGTGAGACAACCAAATTTTGAAATATAACGCCCTCCTCTATCAATCATCGCCTCCCAATTCATATATTCCAAGGCTTCCAGAGACATCTAGGCCCTTGCTCTATGCTCTGAGTTTCGAACAAAAGCTAAGATTCCTACTATCCTTATAAATCTGATAGGTGTGAAATTCCTCTCACACAACCGTTAGATCTACACACTCGCAAAGTTGTGTATTAACATTTGGCATTGGTCGAGTTTTTGATATATCTTATTTGGGATTTCTGTCATTGTTCTTTAATAGATGTCTAGTTCCCTATTTTGTTCTACTTCATTGCAATTATGATTCCAATTCCAATGACAAACATTAACGTAGAGAGTGGTGAGGTGGAGACCTTTTTTTTCAAAGCTGAAATTAATCAGCTTCTTAGCATCATCATCAACACTTTCTACACCAACAAGGAGATTTTCCTGAAGAGACTGAAGAGGAAGTGTTATGAGGTCCTGTTCGAGGTGGATGCCATTGATGAGTACGTTGTAGGGAAGCTAAAGGAATACGATGGGAAGAAGCTCATTTCTGCTATAAAAGAAGAGCTGAAACTGGAGGAGACAAAGGAAGAGAAGAAAAAGAAGGAAGAAAATAAGGCTACATTGGAAAGCCTATGCAAAGTGATGAAGGCCATCTTGGGCGACAAGTGTTAGTTCAGAGCACACAACAGTTGTTAGTTCAGAGCAGACAACAGAGAATGAGTTTAGAGATAGACAAATGGAGAAACAATAGGATTACTCAATCACAGATAATAGCAGAGATAAATCAAATAACTAGAGAACAGAAATCACTTCTGATTACACAACAAGCATGGGCCTTGGCTTTTGGCTTGCATTCCTTGGCCAAAGAAATTACAAATTTATAGAGGCTGAAGAATGATCTAGAATCCTGCATGTGTTCTAGATGAATATCTAGAAGTTAATGGTGGTGTGATAGGTTTGGCATAGGTGTGATGGTGACAGCTGGGACGACGAAGTGTCGGGGAGTTGGTGTCGTCATTTGCACAGTGTACCACAGCTTGGCTTCACACTTAACATTCTCCCACTTGAAGCCAAATAGGAGTCATGAATCAAGTCACACCGAGTCCTACCATGCCTCTACATAACTCATGTTTATTTCTTAGTAGAATCTTAGTGAGCATATTAGCGGGGTTCCTATCTGTATGGATCTTTTCCAAGGATAATTTTTCTTCCTCCAACACATGCTAGACCCAATGGTACCTTAAGTCAATGTGCTTGGTTTTTTAATGAAATGCTAGGTTTTTCGCCAAGTGAATGCCACTTTGACTATCACAATATAGCACATACTTTTCCTGCTTTATTCCTATCTCTCGTAGGAATTGTTGCATCCACAACATCTCTTTACAAGCTTCTGTTGCAGTGATGTACTCTGCTTCTATTGTGGAGAGAGCTACTAGTATTTGTAGCCTTGACACCCAAGATACTATTGCACTTGCAAATGTATACAAATAACCTATAGTGGAATTTTTGGTGTCCATATCTCCAGCCACATCTGCATCTGTAAATCCTTCAAGCATAGTCTCATTATGACCAAAACATAAACAATAATGACTAGTGCCCTTGAGATACCTCAAAATCCATTTTACTGCTTGCCAATGTTGTTTGCCTGGATTGGCAAGGAACCTGCTCACTACTCCCACTGAATATGCAATGTCTAGTCATGTGCATACCATGGCATACATCAAGCTGCCAACTGCTGAAGCATAAGGAATCTTTCTCATCTCTTCCTTCTCCTTTTTATCACTAGGACATAATTCAGAGCTCATCTTGAAGTGTGCTGCAAGGGTGTACCAACTGGCTTGGCATCCTTCATATTAAACTTGTCAAGCACATTCTTGATATATTTTTCTTGTGACAACCACAACCTTTTGTTTTTCTTGTCATGCATAATCCGCATGCCCGATATCTGTTGTGCTGGTCCCAAATCCTTCATTGCAAATTTGCTATCCAAATCTTTCTTCAACCTATTGATCTTATTATTATCATGCCCAACAATCAACATGTCATCCACATATAACAATAATATGATATACTTTCCTTGATCATACCTCTTGATATAGACACAATGGTCAGCTTCCAACCTCTGAAAACCATGTTCCAACATGAATGAATCAAACTTCTTGCACCATTGTCAAGGTGCCTATTTCAACCCATAGAGACTCTTCTTCAACCTGCAAACAAGGTCTTCTTTGCCTTTTTCTATGAAGCCTTATGGCTGCTCCATATAGATTTCTTCCTCCAATTCACCATGAAGGATTGCAGTTTTTACATCTAACTGTTCACATTCTAAGTCTAAAGCAGCAACTAGACTAAGAATGACTCTAATGGATGACAGTTTAACAACAGGTGAGAAAATTTCAGTGAAGTCAATACCTTCTTTTTGGGCAAATCCTTTCACCACCAGCCTTGCATTATACCTCTCCTTCTTTTCGTCATCTTCATGCTTAATCCTGTACACCTATTTGTTTTGTAGAGCCTTTCTTCCTTTTGGGAGGTTTACCAACTCCCAAGTTTTATTTTCCTACAAAGAGTTCATTTCTTCTTCCATTGCTTTCTTCCATTCTTTATTGTGCTCAACTTTACAAACTTCTTGAAAACAATTAGGCTCACCTTCATCAGTGAACAAAATATAGTTTGAAGGAGGATACCTTTGTAAAGGCTTATGAGGCCTAGAAGATCTGTCAACCAACTGTGGTGGTGCATTATCAGGTTGAATCTCCTATAAAGGTTCCTGCAATATTCCTTCTTCTTGTTGTTCATCATTTTCCATTTGTTGTTCTTCATGCTCCTGAATTTGATGTTCATTTTCTTACATTGGTGGGATGTTTTTCTACTACTCTTCAAACCTGTCAATAACTTTCTTGACCTCCAGCTCACCTACAGTCCTCTTAGACATTTCTGACTCATTAAATATAACATCCATGCTTCTAATAATTTTATGTTTGACTGGGTCCCATAGACGATAACCAAATTCTTCATCCGCATATCCCAAAAAAATGCATTTCGTAGATTTCTAATCTAGCTTAGTTCTATTTTCTTTGGGAATATGTACAAATGCTTCACATCCAAAGATTTTCAAGTGAGAATAATTCAACCTTTTACCAATCCAAGCTTCTTCAGTGATACCACCATCCAAGGCTATAGTTGGAGATCTATTTATGAGGTAGCAAGTGGTTCTGACTACTTCGACCCAAAAATTATTTTCCAAACCGGAATTGGACAACATACTTCGCAGATTTTCCATAATGGTGCAATTCATCCTTTTTGCGACACCATTCTGTTGAAGAGTCCTAGGCACAGTCTTCTTATGCTTTATGCCAAACCTATTACAATATTCCTTGAATGCATTTGAGCAATATTCTCCACCATTATCTGTTCTTAAACACTTTAGCAATTTGTTAGTCTCTCTTTCAACAACAACATGAAATTTTTGAAATATTCCAAACACTTCATTTTACTTTTCATAGGATATGCCCAAACCTTCCTGGATGTATCATCTATAAATGCTACAAAATATTATGCTCCTCCTAATGATTTGATGTTAATAGGCCCAAACACATCTGAGTGTACTAATTCTAACACATTTTTCTTTTTGTCATGGCCACCTCTAAGGAATGAAACCCTTCTTTGTCCACCATATATACAATGCTCACAAAGGTCAAGATTGTAGGATTTCAAACCTGGCAATAAATTTTTACCAACAAGGATTTTTAAGCCCTTCTCGCTCATGTGACCCAAGCGCTTAGGCCACAAATCTGCTAAATTTCCTTCTTTTGTGATAGAAACCAAATCTGATTTTCCTATTAGTGCCTTCAATGTATATAATGTTCCTGTCTTGGGTCCTTTGGCCACGATCAATGCTCCTTTGCTAATTTTCTAGTCTCCTTTTCCAAATCTTGTGGAATAACCTTCATCATCCACTCATCCCATACAGATCAAACTCATGCTCATTTATGGCACATGCCTGACTTGTGTCAATAATATATCTTTTCGATCCTTCATCTTGATTTGGACATCTCCCGCTCGAACAATACTACAAAATGATTATCCCCAAATGCACTCTACCATAATCACCAGGATTATATGAAACAAAACTATCTTTGCATGGGGTTACATGGTGAGATGCCCCAGAGTGATCTGAAATGATCATAAACTAAAAACTGATGTAAAATCAATTAACCATTAAAGAATTGAATGTTAGCTCAAAGCATGAAAATTGAGGAAAATTGCTTGAGAAGAAGACTTTATGACAGTTGATTAAACCTAAGCAAGATGCATAACAAAAGTGAAAATAATAAAAAACATAGCGATACCAGAAAACAAGATTGATGACAGAGTTCATCCTTGATGGACTACGTCTCTGGGTCTACTTTCAAGATGGGCGACCGTTTTTATTAGGAATTAACAAAAGGAGTTGATTACACAGAGATTTGATCAATCTAAATGTGGCCATAGGCACTTTTGATCACTGTCATCAGATAGCCCTCTGAAACATCTTTCGAACGCCTCTTATGGATTCTAATTCCAACCCTGGATGCTCCTCTAACACTGAAAACAAAACTACCTATGACCTCCAAAATCTACAAGCAAAAAGTCAGAAACCACTCTCTCCATCCATGAAGGAAAATCTGTGTTTTAAAGGCCTGCAAATACATAAAAATCTCCTTTTCTAAATACAGGGTGAATTTGGTTGCAATCTAGTTAGGTTTGGGTTCAGTCTAGTTGGAATGTGACACATAGGTTAGGTTCTAAGGCCTTTGCATTAGTTTGTTAACAAACTGTTAAAAAAAACCCAAAATAACCATAGGCTAACCACATAACTGTTGGTGGTCAGGTTAACCGGGCACAGGTTGAACTGTTGCATGTGAGCATTGGTGGTCTAACCTCCAGAGGCCACCTTTGTGGTTTCCCCCAGCGGTTCTGGCGACGGTTGCACTAACTTTCCAACACATTCACATGGTGATGTTTCGGTTTGAAACCCCGCGTGGTCAGAGGTAAGCTTCGTGGTTATGGAGACCGTGATGGTCAAAAAACCTTCGCTAACCTGCTAATCAAAGCTTCTAGCCAGTCACATGTACACGGTTCCAGTTAATTTCTTTGCGCGGTTACATAACCCAACGGTTGTCCTGCAGGTGTTCACATGTCCTCTGCTGCGGTCTCCAACCCCGACGGTTAGGAATATGTATTTTTCTTTTATAATGTTTTTACATATATTTGCAAGGCCGAGGGTTATATGTCAAGGGTTTTGGACTTAGCATTAGGTTGGTTTATTACATAGTTGTAACATATATTGAAGTCCGATAGGTATGATAGGTTTAGGGTTAGGTTTTATATGTTTAGAACTTAGGATAGGCTTAATGTATTTTTAATACATTTTTTTGAATGTTGCATTTAATTCTAGCTTTAGGGTTAGGTTGAGTCTTAGTATTAGGGTTTTATGTTTTCTTTTAAGAACCCATGTACAACGGATTGTCATAATGTGACGATACCAATGCATATCGTCAACACAATCCATAGTTGTGACAACAACCTGACGACGAACCACATTGAACTTTTTCCACGGACGACACTCATGTCGACATCAAAACTTGTGAAGGCGAATGACAAAACACATGTCATCGACCAATCATGGTGGAACTGTCGATGAACATAAGTCGACAACTAGGTACAAACCCATTACCATGGAAACCATAAACATCACCTGTATAAGTTGAACCATAATCAATACTGTCAAACTGTCGAGGTTGAACTGAAGTGATGACGACACTGAACACTAATGACAACACTTGAACACCTATGCAACTGAATCAATAGAATCCTCCTGGATCATTCCTCTCCACTTGAAAGCTTTTGGACCACAAAACTTTGACTAAACAATTAGTCGATGTGGGTAGAACTCCCTCTCTTTCCACCTTGACGTGATGATGTACCAATACATTTGATCAATCACCTGCAAGTGATGACCTTGATGATGTTGACCATGGAACGTTTTCAGTCGGTGAATTGATCCTTCCATCTGCAGTATGAACAACTTATGACGATGGGAAAAAAACCTACTATAAACATGGAAATTGAATTATTTCCACAAAGAACCATGAGTTAGTGATTCATAATATTTGAAAACAATCTCTACTGGATGTTGTTTATTACCATCAACATGTATAAACAATCTATTTTGCAGAAAAACAAAGACAACCAAAGATACTCTTGACATCAAACCAACTACTTGATTAATCATATTTTCTTACTTCCTGAGTACTAAGTGAACTTGTTGCAATGAACCTATCCAACTGTAAGGTGAAATCTGCTGCAACTTAGTTTGATTTTGAAAGTATTGATTTAGTTGTTGATTTGTTTGAATCACTCTTTCTTCATTCATTAAATGATGTTTCCATTGATTAGAACTTTCCTCTGATGCATAAGTTTCACTTAGACACTTAGACATTGCTTTAGAAAAGGCTTTGATATGAAAACAAATAGATTTCCTCTCCACTTGAAAAGACGTTTCCAAACTGTTTGATACATGACATGGGGAAACAATACAAGAGAAATTGAACATTGATTTTCCCCAATATTGATCTATATCCCTGCAACTATTAATTTCCAAACTTAAACTGAATTGATTCATTTTGACATTAGGAAGAGGAGCTCTAGGCACAGACTGTAATTCATGTTGTAATCCCTGGTTATGAATACGATGTATGGTTTTACATAGAACTGGAATTGTTTCTATCTCTTTAAACAAACCATATTTAAGCTGAGTTGCATAAATTAAACAAGAATTATGTTGATTGTTATGTTGATCCTTTACACACATGATTACAAACCCCTTGTTTGAACTTATTAATTGCTTCATCTGATTAACATTAACTGAATTCAAGTGATTTTTGTTTTGATGTTCCCTAACAATAAATTCAACCCCATTTTTCTTAAGGTGATATTTATGTTCTCTCCTGTAAAATACTGTATCATGATCATAAAGATAAGGACTTCCTAAGACAACTCCACATGTCTTCTGGAACCACATTTAAATCCACTTCATCAATGTAATTAGCTGTTATGGAAAATAGTAATTGACACCATTTGGTGACTTTTATCTGATTTGATTTATTTATCCATCCTAATGGGAAAGGTCTTGGATGATTCCATGTTTCCAAACCCAAAATTTTAACTCAATATTTAGAGATTAAATTTTCCTGTGATCCACTGTCAAACATTGTATCTATCTTTGTATGCTTAGAATTTATCCTTATGTTAAACAATTCAACTCTTTTATCCTCATGTGAAGTATTTATGTTTGATGAAGATGAAATTGTTTTCGAAATTGAGCTAGTGTCATAAGTTTTACCAGTCGTAACCATGGTGGTTATCCTCCTTTCATCACCTGAATCTGAACCTAGATCTTGTTGGATTGCTGCAATGGCCTTCTTTTCATCCTTCTCCTTAAGGAACTTTTTCGGCTTAAGTTTTGGATGAAGTTTCCAATAGTTCGATTCATCATGACTAATTCTTTGGAAATGAGAACAAGTAGGTCTTTCCTTCTCAACGATCGCTAATTTCTTTCTCTTCAAATTGTTCTTCTCCTTACTGTCACTAGAATCTTTGGTTTCCAACTCTTTGGATGATTGTGATGAAAACTTGAATGATCTGCCACCTGATTCAATATGTATGTCCTGAACACACACCTCATCAAAATCATCAGGATTAAACATCAATAAAGTATGCTGCAAATATGAATGTAAACTGCTGATGTATTTTAACAAAGTTTCACGTGTATCCAATGAAATACCAAGTGCCAATGCTTTCTTTCTAAACTCCTGAGTAAACTCCTGAACACTCTTCCCTTTACCTTGCTTCAGATGCTGCCAATCAATAACATCTTTCTCCATGTATCCTAAAGGATAGAACTATTTCCTAAGAGCTTTTAAAAACTTAGACCATGAAGAGATGACTTTTCCTTTACGCTTTACATCTATCTAAGTTTTACTTTCCCACCAAATTAAAGTTGTTCCCCCCATTTTAAGTGTAGCTAACTAAATTTTAGTTCTATCGTTAGAAATGTTCTGAATGTGATAATACACTTCTAACTTCTTAATCCATTTATCTAACTTTTTAGGATTCATTTGACCATCATAAACATGTAACTGAAATTTAACATCCAATTTCAAAAGAGATGTTTTCTTATGTTTCTTTTCCGTTTCATATTCTACACTGGAAGAAGAAGAAGAAGAAGAGGATGATGGAGATGATGGAGGTGAATGAGGTTTATCAGTCTTCCCTTTACCTTTATCCTTCTTCGATGCCTTTGAAGAAGAAGTTGCATCTCTCGCGTTCTTGTCTTCGTACAATTCTCCTAACATCTGCTGCATAGTCAAGAATGCTTGCTGAAAATGTTCTTCACTCATCTTAGTTTCAATGTTTTCACCTGCATCAGATCCTAACATGGTCGATTTATGAACGACTCGTTGCTTTCCAAATTCTGGATTGATCTGCTCAAGGATTCCTTCTCCTCGTTGCGACTTTAACCTAGTTAACATTCAATGGAAAATTATACAAATGCAACCTGCTATGATACCAAATTATATGATCTGAAATGATCATAAACTAAAAACTGATGTAGAATCGATTAACCATTAATGAATTGAATGTTAGCTCAAAGCATGAAAATCAAGGAAAAATGCTTGAGAAGAATACTTTAAGACAACTGATTAAACCTAAACATGATGCATAACAGAAGTGAAAATAGTAAAAAACACAGCGATACCAAACAACAAGATTAATGACGGAGTTCGTCCTTGATGGACTACGTCTCTAGGTCTGCTTTCAAGATGGGAAACCGTTTTTATTAAGAATGAACATAAGGAGTTGATTACACAAAGATTTGATCAGTCTGAATGTGCACGCTAGAACTTTTGATCACTTTCATCAGATATCCCTCTGAACTAGCTTTCCAATGCCTCTTACAGATTCCAATTCTGACCCTGGATGCTTCTGTAATACTGAAAACAAAACTACCTATGACCTCTAGAATCTGGAAGCAAAAAGTCAAAAACCACTCTCTCCATCCATGAAGGCAAATCCAACTTTTAAAGGCTTGAAAATACATCAAAACCTCCTTTGATGAATATAGGGTGAATTTGGATGCAATCTGGTTAGGTTTGAGCTCGGTCTAGTTGGAATGTGACACATAGGTTAGGTTCTAAGGTCTTTGCATTAGTTTGTTGACAAAATATTTAAAAAACCCCAAAATAACCATAGGCTAACCACATAATCGCTGGCGGTTAGGTTAACCGGGCGGAGGTTGAATTGTTTCATGTGAGCACTGGTGGTCTAACCACCAAATGCCACCTCTACAGTTTCCCCCGACAGTTCTGGCGACGGTTGCACTAACTGTCCAGCATGTTCATATGGCGATGTTGTAGTTTGAAACCCCACATGGTCAGAGGTAAGCTCTGCGGTTATGAAGACCTTGGTGGTCAAACAAACTCCGCTAACCTGCTAACCATAGCCGCTAGCCGGTCACATGTACACGGTTCCGATTAATTTTCCTGTGCGGTTACATAACCCGACGATTGTCCTACAGGTGTTCACATGTCCTCTGCTACGGTCTCCAAGGCCGACGGTTAGGACTGTGTATTTTTTTTTATAATGTTTTCACATATATTTCCAAGGCCGAGGGTTATATGTTAAGGATTTTGGACTTAGCATTAGGTTGGTTTATTACATAGTTGTAACATATATTGAAGTGTGATAGGTATGATAGGTTTAGGGTTAGGTTTTACATGTTTAGAACTTAGGATATGCTTAATGTATTTTTAATACATTTTTCTGAATGTTGCATTTAATTCTAGGTTTAGGGTTAGGTTGAGTCTTAGGCTTAGGGTTTTATGTTTTCTTTTAAAAACCCATGTACAACAGATTGTCACAATGTGATGATACCAACGCATATCATCGACACAATCCATAGTGTGACGACAACTTGATGACGAACCACATTGAACTTTTGCCACGGACGACACTCATGTCAACATCAAAACCTGTGAATACGAATGACAAAACACATGCCGTTGAACAATCCTGGCGGAACTGTCGATGAACATAAGTCGACAGCCAGGTACAAATCCATTACCATGGAAACCATAAACATCACCTGGATAACTTGAACCATAATCAATATCGTCGAACTGTCGAGGCTGAACTGAAGTGACGACAACACTGAACACTGATGACGACACTTGAACACCTGTGCAACTGAATCAACGGAATCCTCCTAGATCACAGAGTTAAGGATCCAATCAAAGCTACTGCTAGATCTATATACACATGCATCCTCTACTGAAACAGTAAACAACACATCACCATCTGTGGCTACAACAGTAGTCTCACCTTCATTTGTGCTGGATGACTTGTGATTTATACTATCGGTTTCTGATCCTTTTGTTCTTTCTTCAAAAATAGACATTCTTTCTTCATGTGCCTGAGTTTTCCATAATGAAAGCAGATGACCCTGCCCCTCCTTGATTTCGATTGGCCTCTCAATCTTGATCACCCTTGCCGACCTCGATCCATTCCCCTACCACGATCAGCTAGAGCTAGAGCTTCTCCTCCTTGGTTTTCCACAATTGACTTGCGTCACAGCTCCTCATTCATTAAACTGCTGCTGACATCATCAAAATTCATGGTCCCTGTAGTTGCTGAAGTGCTCATAGCTACAATTAAATTTTCCCAACTGTCTGACATATAACACATTAGAAAAATGGCTCTAATTTCATCATCTAAAATGATTTTAATCGAGGCAAGTTGATTAGTAATAATATTAAATGCATTTAAGTGCTCAACAACTGAAGCACCCTCCTTCATCTTGAGATTCTAAGGCTTCTTCATCAAGAACACTTTGTTTGACTCTGTGTTCTTCTCATATAGATCATGGATCTTCTTCCATAATCCTTCTGCCATCTTTTCTTCGGACACATTGAAATACACATTCTTTGCTAGATATTGGCAGATTGTTGCAATCACCTTTCTGTCTAGCTTATTCCATTCTTCATCTGTCATCGATGAGGGTTTCTTTGTTGTGCCCTCAATCGGAAAATACTGATCTTTTAAAATCAATATATCCTCTATTTGTGACTTCCATAGGGCAAAATTAGCCCCGCTCAACTTCTCCATATTTGTAACTGTTGTCGCCATTTTCAATAATATTGATGCCCCTAAAACAAAAAAACTCCACTTAAAAGTAAAATTTAATTATTACTCTTTAAACTTTAATAATAATAACCTTCCTCCCTTTTAAAATATCCTTTTCAAAATTTCTGTCCCCTTTTAAAATATACTTTTCAAAATTTCCACATATAATTATATATGTTTCATATTAAATACAAAAAAACATATATAATATTTTAACCTTTTCACATTTCACACATATGGGATATGTTATTTTAACTTTTTCACATTTCACACATACGAGATATGTTTATTTAAACGTGGAAATTTGATTTGAAAACACACTTCATGTATACGTGGAATCTTGATGTGAAAAAAAAACTTACGAATTCCACCTAAAGCACTTACGCACTCCACGTTTCAGAATCCACCACACTTACGAACTCCACATTTTTCCATATGCCCATGGTATTTTGATTTCTTGCAACAACTGTCTTTTAGGTCCAATGTTCCTCAGTGATTTCTTGGACAGATCCTTCACCGTTCCTAGACTCTCTTCTTTTTAGCAAACAATCTTTCTGATGGTTTCTAAAGTATTCAATGCCGCACTCTCCTACTCTCCTGGAGTATTCAATGCAGCACTCTCCTACATTAGGGCCTTCCACCACCTCTTTGCTACTCTTTCTCCACAAAAGAAAGCACAGGCTTCATACAACAATGTTACAGATTTATAGGACCGTGAATTTCTTAGAGAGTATGGGGTATACAGATAACCAAAGATTTGTTTGCTTATTGGCTTTGAAACCAGTTTTTAGTTCTTTGCACACAACAATTGTTACTTCAGAGCACACAACAAAGAATACTTTCAGAGACAGACAAATGGAGAAACAATAGGATTACTCAATCACATATAACAACAGAGATAAATCAAATAACAGGAGAACAAAAATCACTTCTGATTACACAACAAGCCTGGGCCTTGGCTTTTGGCTTTTTGGAGTGTCAGGGAGTCGACGCTGTCATTTGCACAGTGTACCATAGTTTGGCTTCACACTTAACAAAAAATTGGAGAATGTGGTGGTCTTGGATCATATTGTGGACTCTTCGTGTTGTCTGGTGATGGGCGAGTATGGGTGGATGGAAAAAATAAAGAGAATAATGAAGGGCCAGGCCCTCCACAACAACTCCATGTAGTCCTACATGTATAACAAGAAAACAATGGAGATCAACACAGAGAATGCCATCATGGAAAAGCTAAGGAAGAGAGTCAATGTTGATAAGCACGAAAAATCAATTAAGGATCTCGAGATTCTCTTGTATTAAACTGCTATGTTTACCTTGGGTTTCAACCTTAGAGGAGCCAAACACGTTCGCTGCTAGAATACACAGGATGCTCAAGCTTTACCTAAGCATCGAGGATGACGCTTGCACGGAGATGGATGTAGACATGCCGCCCCTAGAAGAGAACACCCGTCTTCAAGAGGAGATCAGGACGGAGGAGGTTAACTGAGACTCCCTCAATTCTTACGAGAAATAAATCAATGTTTTCCATTTTGTTTTTTTATGAAACTTTGCAATGGGTTCTTTACAAACTTTGTCTTTTCAACATCAAGGACAAATCAATGGAAATGAGAGTGTGAAACAACCATGATCATATTATCCTTATCCGCTACGAGCTACCATACATGCCATATAGAGAACTCATTAGAAAACAAAAATGCAAGAGAAAAGAGAGAAAACAGTAAAGATATTAGCCCCTCCTACCGTGACCCTACCAAATATGATAAGGTGGAACTATAACAATTGAATGGAAACTTATTTTCCCTTGGAAAATCGATAATAGTCAAGGAAAGGACCAAGATAGAGATAATTCGCACAGAGTCAAGACCACAAATATCTTCAGGGGATTTGACACAAAGAAACATAAAAACGGTGAAAAATCCACCAGAGCAACCCTGAATTGACCACGTATGGGGCCCTACACACATGGAAGATTAAGATCCCCGAGGCATAGAGTGCCATGAGCACGAAAGGCGGGCAAGATTCTGCTGGCGGCGCAGTAAGAATCACGGCTAGATGACAAAACCCTAGCTCTCTTTATCTTCCACAAACATAAAAAAAATTCATTATAAACATTTAAAATAATTGTCATTTTACCCTGTCTCTCTCCAAACACCAAAAAATTCATTATAAACATTTAAAATAATTTTCATTTTTATTATAAAATTTATTTAGTTGGGAAATGTACTCATTGCCATGTTAATTTTATATTAATTACATTAAAAAAAACACATATATTCTATAAGTTTTATTTAAAATGCATAAAAAATATTGTTTAAAATATACATTTACATTTTAATAAAATATAGGGGTTTATTTCTAGTGTTTTTTGGATAAAAATATTTGATATATTTTATTTTAGACAAATTTTTATCACATTTTTTATTTTATATACTATTTTTTCACATATCTTTAAATTTAAATTTATTAAAGTAAATTTATCTCATTTAAAATTTATTATATAAAAATATTAAATTTTAATTATATCTTAATAAAAATTTTATTTATATATTTTTAAATGTAAATATTGTTTTTTCATTCACTTTTTTCTACTCTCTTTTAAGTTTTTGATAAAGCTAAACTAACTCTTTGTGAGGTGGTGGTGAACCTCCACTACTATATATATGGTCTATCAGACCCTAAGAAAGTAAGAAATTAATTAGAATTCTTTAACATTTTAGTTTTATCTTCAAAAAGAAGAGAGATAAGTGTTCCTAGATCACTATAGCTTCACTCAAAATGTCAATTTGGTATTGCAAAAAATATTTTGAAAATTAGATCAAATCTGAGTATAAGATGCGAAATTTGAGAGAAAGTGCTTTTCATCTTCATCCCTTTTTAGATAACATAAGTGACAAACTCTCTCATCCCATGGCATTTTGGGAATTTACGAATGTCGAGTTTAGCTATGACACTCATAAAAATTAGTTCTTATCTTGAAAATGTTCATTCTTTTATTAACAATAGTCAAGCATAAAGGTAATTTTGGTTTATGAGATTGGGGTCAATTACCTCCTTATCATATTTATGTTTCATTTTTTCTTCAGCTCTTTGTTTCCCTACAATATTTCCTTAAATTTGGAAGCTATGACACTCATTGAAATTAGTTCTTATCTTGAAAATCTTCATTTTTTTATTAACAGTAGTCAATGCATAAAGGTAATTTTCGTTTATGACATTGAGGTCAATTACCTCCTTATCATATTTATGTTTCATTTTTTCATATAGCTCTTTATTTCCCTACAATATCTCCTTAAACTTGGAAGTAATAATATTTTTAATATTATCCCAATTCTGCAAGATGTTGTCATCCTATATTCCTTAATAATCTAGCCAAGATAGGGCATCAATATGCCATCCGAGTTGATGGTGAAAGTTTTGGCTAGAGTTAGAAGCAATTTTAGGAAACCTCTTGGCATCTATATTGTATAACATATTCTTGTACATAAGATGTGTAGTCATAACTATGCTTTATGTGGGGCAAATATTTCTTCAATTAGGAGGATAAGCTAGGGAGTAATTCCTTTAATATTTAAGTCGTAGGTTATAAAATTCTTTTGGATATATTCAATATTCATCTACAACTCTCTAGATATATGATAACACCAAACCTCACATTACAATAACACCAAACCTCACATCCATATAAAATAGTAAAAGTGACAAGAATCTTAAATAGGAGATTCTTTTTATCAAAAATCCAAAGATATGGTGAATTACACTTGTTTTCAATCCCACATTAATATCTACAACCTCCATTAATCTTTTTTTGAATGCTATAATTCCAATTTAGCTTATTATGGATGTTTATTCCTAGATATTTGTAAGAAGGAACTTCCTCCAAGGATTTGTTGTCATGAACAAAAGTATCATAGATAATCTTTTAGGATTTAGTTATTATGGATTTATTTTTGTCGATATTAACTATCATACTAATATTGGAGCATAAATATTTAAGGATTATGAGTTTCTCACAAAGATTGTAATGGATCCTTTCCAAAAGAAAAATATCACCAGCATAAGGGAGAAGAGTTATGATCATAATAGTGAGTGTAGGGCCAACACAACTTGAATATTCTAAATGCTCTTCTAGGTTATCAATGTATATGCAAAAACTGGTAGTTGGTAATGGATCCCCTTCCTTGGCTCCAATATTGCATTCAATTTCCTTATACCAACCCTTAATGGTCCCAAGCTTGGAAATAACATTCTTGTATAGCCATTTCACAAAAACCCTCAACTCGAGAGGAACCATTATCTATTCTAGCTTCTTCTGTAGCTTTGTCTAGGAATAATGTCAGAAGATTTTCGAAAGTTAAAAAAACTATAGAAGAGAGAAATTTTATTATTGCGACATTCCTCTACAATTATCCAAAGAGTAAGAAGATGGTCCATGGTTGAGTGATATATCCTAACCCAACTTTGCCTTTTTCTCTTCTACCATAACTTTTAAGAGAAAGGATAGTCTTCTTTTCTAAAAGATGCCCATACGAATTGGCTAAAATGTGGTTAATCATAATGATCGTATAATTTTAGGGAATGGTTTTATCCCCACTCTTGAAGATAGACATAATAAGGCTCCACGTCTAAGGCTTTGAGAATCATTTCTTCACTCCAAAGTTAAAGAGATTATGTATGTGCAGAATGAGGATAGGTTCTACCATTTTAAAAGATTCAGCGTGGTATCCGTCAATGTTCTTAGCTTTCATATTCATGATCTACTTAATCTAAAATTCATGTCTTCTAATGAAAAGATATCATCCTCCATAGGGGCATTCGAAATTACATCCATAGCATTAGGGGATTCATAGAGTTTTCTAAGGTAAATATTCAATTTCTTCAAGGAAATTAAATGATTTAATCTAGTCTTATGAGTCAAAAGCTTCCTCTAATACCTTCTAGTGTAAATCTTAGAGAGTTGTAGTAACTTCTTTTGATTTATACTTATATCATATACTTTCTTTCTTTTAATAAGATCTTTGTACATATTTATCATATCAACTTTTAAGGTTTCATTAGGAGCATCCCTAATCACCCTTTCCAACAATTTTACAATCATTACCATTCTAAGGGTTGGTGGATCTATTACACCTTTTATATGACACCTCAATAGAGAACTTGCGAATGGAAATGGAAATGGTTGTAGTAAAATTATGATAGATGTTTTCAATGTTATCCTTATAAGTTAATAGGTATAAATCCATATTTAACTCCTCTAAGAAGAGATCCATTTTACTCTTGTCAAAAAGTAGGTGGATTTGACTCTCACAATTCTCATGCATGTGTTTGTTTTCATGGCAAATTTTGAGTTAAGGTTAAAGGTTTATCATTAATATCAGGATCATGGTCATTTAAGAGATCAGATTTTATAACTTTTTTGGAAACAAGGATATAAAATATCACACAAATCATGACACTACTTACAAATACCATGAATGCAAATCATTTAGTTGTTTTTTGGCCACTACATTAGGCCATTGCAAATTATAATGTCTTGAGACTATAAAATTTGACCAATTTGATACCAAATAAATTTTCGATTAGGCCTTCAAAGTCTTTTTTTAATCTACTAGCTAAGTCAAGAACATCCTCTAATCAAAGGGGAATGGGATTTGAATCATTACTTAAAATAATAACTTGACAAGATGTGGTTCTAGCATTAAAGTCTCCTAATAAGAGGATACCGCCTTCATTTCTTAGATTATGAATATCTTGCTCTAAGGTATTATAAGGGAAATTTTTATCTAGATTTATTTTCATATAGAAGATAGAGTTAATAGGTGAAAAATAATAAATTGTGATATAAATCCTTTTACCATTAATGTTTGAGATTTAGCTCCAAATGTACCAATTGAGGAGGTCTATCTTATGAAGCCAAGTGTGAGGGGAAACACTATTTTTTATGTAATAAGTTATTACTCTAATTCTTTTGGGAGAGGATTTACTATTCCAAGTTGAACACAAAATAAATCCATCAATGTGAGGGACCTTAGAGTCACCATGCTCCCAAGTTTCGACTAAAAAATAATATTATTTTCACTTGGGATCCAACTTAACACAGGGTCTTTACACCATGGAAAGCCACAATAATTTCAAAAGAGGATCTAGTGTGTTCCAAATTCATATTTATTACTCCCTTTTTGGTCTCTATTTCTAATAATAGTTCTTCTATTCCTAATTATTGTCCAACTGCATTCCTTTTTTACTTCCTTTACCTTTCAAACCTCCTTCCTTAATTCATCTTGAATTGTTGCAGTGAGGTCCCCATTTATAAAAATTCATGTCCCTTTTAGGCTTGGAGATCTAGTAAGCATGCCAAATTTGTGGTCCCTAAAACTTACCCAGACATGTATCATTCTACTTTATGCTTGAGTGTCTTTCCCAACATCTTCACTTTTATGAGATAAGTTGTTTAAATTTATGACTTGTTTTGACGTTTTTCTTTTACTATTTCTAACATGTCATCATCTTTTTTCTTTTTTATATCAGGGATTATAATATTAAAGGACTTTTTATTATACTCATGATCTAGTTGCTCATTTTTTCTTTAATTGTTATGATGTCTAATTTGTTATTTGTACTAATTAGGGAAATATGTCTATTTCATTTTTCTTTTATCTCTTTAATATTGTCTCTCAAAGTGTAGTTTTCTTCAACTGTTAATATTTTCTTCTTTTGGATTTCTTTTATCATATATTTCATTATTTCTAGCTCAATTTTGAAACCTAATATTTTTTTTTCAAGCATCAAAACTAATTCTATTTTATTTTCTATATCTATTTTTTATTCTACTAAATTCAATTGACTAAATACTGTCTAGGGTGACTTCGCTAGGCCCCCCCTTGTTAGATTGAGGCTTTGAGATATGTGGTGA
The DNA here is from genome assembly GCA_000404065.3 of Pinus taeda. Classification (NCBI taxonomy): domain Eukaryota; kingdom Viridiplantae; phylum Streptophyta; class Pinopsida; order Pinales; family Pinaceae; genus Pinus; species Pinus taeda. The sequence goes on along the minus strand of APFE031323856.1, from coordinate 68,099 downwards.
AGTAAAAGCAATCATAACTTAAAAATAAAAATAAAGAAAGATGAAAATAGATAAATGAACTTATGCATTTGGGTTACAAGTTACAGACCATTAAGGATGCATATGCTTACTTGAGACCAGTGAGATTGAACTTGTTGACACCCTTACTTACAAAATACACAAACCATTGTGAATTCTTATTAGTTCTCTCCTGAAAATAAAGTAACAAAATAATAAATATTAAACTAAATGGTAGGTGGGGTCCCATCCTGAAGGGTGTAATAAGCAAATTGCTATGACTTCTTTTTGTTTACACATGAAAAGGTTTCTATAAAAATATCTATGGTTATAATTTGTATCATGCCAATTCAATAAGTTTTGATAAGGTTGACATTTTGTTAATATAATTATTCATGTTTCATAATCACCAAGTGATGGAAGGGTTATAGAATAAAGGTTTCAGAAGTTTATGTTGTAAGGGCCTTTGTTTCATTTCAAAATAAAAATAAAAAGGTTCGGGCCATCGATCCACACAAACCTTGGGCCATGTATTATGTAAATGGTCATTAACCAAACCCTAATCACTATATAGTGAAATTAATTACGTTATGGGATGTTAACCTTTGACACATAAGACAAAGTCAATGTGAAATTTTAGATGATCAAGTGTTATGACTTGTACAAATGAGGGGTTTTTGCAAAATATACCCCACATGCGGTATTATTTAGCACATCTAACTTGATCACTTATAACATATGGTGATAAATTTTATTTAACGAATAGCCACAAAGTTTCCATGATTGAAGTTTTGACATGGTTCTCAAGGATACTTTATTTTATTTCAAGTTGATTAATTTCCATTGAATCAACTGACATGAAATGACATATGAAATGTAGAATTTTATCATAGTGATTTAAAGCCTCTTAATGAGATATTTGATAAAATTTTAGTTTAGTTTGAATATGTGTATTAAACCATCGATCCATATGGTACTAACACAATCTTGAGACATTAATATACACTATAGTATGTTTGATGTGAAGCACATGGAAATATTGAGATGAAAATTAGTCTTGCTAACTTGTCACCATTTTGTATTCAATGATATAATTGTTTAATTATTGGTAGCTAAGTTAGTAAAGAAGTTAATTTTTGCAACTTCCATAAAATTCCACCTTGGACATCTGAAATGATTGATATGATGATTTCATTAGATTCCTATTTTCGATAGGACCAAAATCAACCTAAAGATCACCTTATATGGACAAGCGAAAGTTAAGTTTTGAATTATTTTATTCATACATCTATTATGGAATAGGTCAGCCCTAACCACATGTGTAACTGCTTAGGTTGGCCTCAACCCCAAGTGGACCCTCAAGAAAGCCTATAAATAGAAGATATCTCAATCTCATTTGGATACATTGATGAATCCATCTTCTCTTCTCTTATTGTCTTGGTTCACAGAGGCATTAGGGGACTTTTGAGGTCTAAAATGAGCCTCATAAGAAAAATGTACAACAAAAATAAACTTTATAAGAACCAAAAAGATTCAAGATGATGATGTCAACCATGGGGGATGATTCATCATCTTTGGAGTAAAAAAGTAAAAACATTAAAAAATAATAAAATAATAAAACTATTTTTTCAACTCGTATTTTCAACTTATATCCCTAAGGTTTTACTCAAAATTTGAGTGGAGTATTTGTTGGATGAAAAATTTAATTCCTCACCCAAGGAGTACCCACGTTTCATACTATCGATGGACCCTACTATGCAAAAAAGGATAAATACATTAAAAAATGTGATTGCAATCACATTTTTCATGTATTTCTCATTTTTCTGGTATTAGGGTCCATCCAAAGTATGCAACATGGGTATTCCTTGGATGAGGAATCAAATTTTGCATCCAATGAGTGTTGCTGCTCCAAGTTTGAGTAAACCCATATGAAAAAATAGTTTTTTCTTTTTTCCCTCTAAACTTTGATGATGTAATCTAATCTTATTTTATTAGTTCCACTTTTATTTTATAATTTCCTTAGGAGACCCATTTTAGACCTCAAAATTCCCGTAATGTCTGTTAGAGGAAAGGTCGCATAAGGGTCCATAATCTCAGGGTCAAAGCTCATAGTAATATAGGGTTTCCTAGTTCCTGGACGCTAACACAAGACTGGGCATTTTAGTCCCTGGAAGCTAGCACACAAGCTTAGGAGAGAATCTAGAGATCCATAGATGCTAGCACAAAAGCTTATGAAAGTGTCAAGGGTTTCAAACATAGATATGAAGGTATCAGTTCCTAGACGCTTGCGTAGAGTGATCTTGAGAGCGTCTAGGGCATCCAGGACACACACATAGCAACTGGAAGAGAGCGTCCAAGGGTTTTGAAGCATATTTGGTGAGTTTGATCCCGGATACATGCACATAATGGTCTAGGAGCATCTGGGCTACCATAGATGTTGGCATTCAGTTCACAAAGAGAGTCTAGATCTATTATAGATGCTCGCACAACTCCTCTTGCCTGCATCTAAGACTCAAAGATGAGATTTCAGTTTTCTAAAGATTCTACACAATGTTAAACAATGTTTGGCACAATGATAGTAGTACCAAACAATTGTCTACAATAAGTGACAACATATTATAGTCATCAAAATCAGGGTTTTGTTTTCAAGAATGATTAGATCTGTTTCATGGATATCATAGTTGTTTTGTTACATAGATAAAGTTATGGATCATAATACTCTCTTTTTCTTAATCATTTGATGACGATATAAGAAGAAGAAGAAGATTTGCAAAGGGTTTTCCCCATAGTGGGTTTTCCCCTGGTCTCAGACTAATCCTGGTGTCTCTATGTGTGTGCATGCTTTTCTTCCATTGTTCCTTTATGTTTTGTTGCATTGATGATGATGATGTTGTTATTTCTATATAATTGCATATGATGATGGATAATGGCATAGATTTGAACAATGTAATGATGATATGGGGTGAACTTAATGTATTAATAATGAAATGAAATTATCAAAGCAAATAATAAAGTAGCCATATGAAAAATTAACATGGTATTAGAGTTGGTCTGAAGAAAATCTATGAAGATCACCCCGATGATGACACCTTTGATAGAATCAAGAAGAGGATGGTGGAGACCTAAAATAATTCTAGAGTTTGAAGAAAACCTTAGGAAACTTGATTATTAGGGTTTGATGGATTCTATGAGGTTAGGGTTGGAGATAAACCCTAGTTTATGGAAATGATACGAGATATGAAACCTAGTATGGTCAACGTGAAGATACTCAAGCACTTGTGGGAGATTTGCTGAAGCCCTAGATGGGATAATCCCTAGTAGAACTTGTTGGAAAACTGAAGGAAACATTGTATGTGGACCATGGAAATTGATGGATCTTGAAGATTGGTTCAAGAGGGGGAGGATCACCTCTCATTAAAGATAAGTATTTCTTGACTTATGATGCCTCTCATGTGTGTCTAGATTTATAGATTTGGTGATTATGTTTATTGATTATACTTCTTTCATATGTATTTGAGTATATGGATGTTTCTCACCTCCTTGATGAGATGTGATAAGTGGATCCCTCTTGAGTATCATTTGAGATGTAGGAAGGATGGCTAGATCTGGAAAGAGGTAAAGAGCTACTTGATGAAAATGTGACAAGCATTACAAGATGCCTATAAAAAGGTGGACATGTATTTGAATACCACAAAGTATGCATGGTATTTTGTATTTCAACTATAACTTTGGATGGCTCAGTAAGAATTAAGGTATGATGAGAATGCATGTTTATTTGATGGTCCATACATGCATATGAAAGTAATTGGGATCTATGTTTCCTATGATGAAATGATGCACCTGGTGTTGAACATTTCGATCTTCTTAAAATATATGAGGCTATCTAATGTTGATACATTGATACACTTCATGATTGGTTAACATCCATTCGTTGGACATCTTGATCCTATAAAGAAGGCTAGCACCTTGGATCTAGTAGATGATACTCTCGATACTTGTCATGCATAGGTCACATTGGATTTCACATAGAAGGATAGATCATTGAGTCCTAGACATGGGTCTGCTAATAATGTTTGTGATAAGCATGATGAAAGAATATGGAAAGAGAGATTGACATTCTTATTGTTTTGATGAAGTTTTATTGAATGACCTTACTTGATTTTATTGATAATGAAGAACATGGTAACCTTGATGTTAGAGGTTTAAGTGTAATATTGACATATAGATCTCTTACTAACTATGATCATGTCTTGATGTGATGAGTAACTATGGCATCTCTGATTGTCCTAACTTGATGGAGTGACTTGATAAAAAGTGTCATTGTGTTCATAATATTTGAGATGTCATGTTGGATATATATGATGCTTTGAGTCTAGCCTTTGATGAAAGATTGATGTCATTATGTTGATAGCCATGATAGATATATGTTTATGATCTAACAGATTTGTTTTTGTTTGACTCTAACAAAGATAGGATGATGACATGAATAAATATGAATGAAGTGGATTCCCAGTCAGAGGGAGAATCTCTTCTCAATATTCTTACTCACAGATCTATTTTCATTATGTACTATTAAAGTATAACTTATGTGCATATGAAATTATTGAATTGTAGTAGGACTCTTATTTGAAATGTTGAAAATAATACTGAGAGGGGGGGTGAATCAGTATTATCTAGTCCTTTTAACAATTCTTCCTTATTTATACTTTGAATTATTTTTGCATATCAGTACCATAAAACAATGAGCATGAATAAGAAAAGCAGACAGTCACATCAAAGAAAACCAGATATAAGGTGGAAACCCAATGTGGGTGAAAACCACCTGCTGCAATACGTCTCTATCTTCTTTCAAATTAGAAACTCCTTTTACAATGGTCTTGTACTGGTGCAATCCTTTACCAGTACGCAGGC